>VUQK01005852.1:5338-26455 GCA_015106715.1 Bujurquina vittata | reverse complement strand
CCGGACTCTCACACCCCCTCAAAGGCCTCCCAATTGTGTTTTGCGTGCCAATCGATCCATTCGGTGTCCGAGGGGGCCTTCCTTTGAGATAACTGACAACTACAAAGGTCCTGTCCTGACAGGCCCTTGTCAGTACAAATTTCCACTATTGATAAGTAATTAAAGAAAGACTGGGCGACTATATAAAACATCTGTTAAACAGGAGGCATTAACAATAACTTCTTAGTGACAAAAAATGGAGGAGAAGAAGAAGAAAGGTACTGCCTCCCTGACCTCCCCTGCCTCAGCTGCTTCCCAGTTTCCATCAAAACAAAACAAATAAAAAGAAACGGCTGTGGAGCTGAGTGTCGACCTAAAATAATTCAGAAGTTCATTTCCTCCTATTTTGTTTGTCTTGCACCCCCCACCCCTGTTTTTTCTGCAAAATGTTGTAATGATATTAGTTCTGTTTTTAGAAATAATATCAGTTGCTTTATAATTAGTCATGGACACATCTTTACAAAGTCCTTCTTGAGAAACATTTTGGGGTCACCGTATAAACTGATCTGCATTCAGAGTTTGGCAGAAGAAGGCCTTTAGGTTTCCTCAAACTCAGCTGTACGAGTTAAAACCAAGCAGAATTTTGGAAATCACAACTAGCGAGACTAGACCAGACCCGCTGAAGGAGGAGACAGGTTTTGAAATGAAAAATACCGGTTCACATTTTGAGGAAGTAGCTGTAGTTTTAATAAGTTACTGTCAAAACTCCACACCCTAAAAGTTGCTCCTGTTATCTACAAAGCAAACACAACCATTACTAAAGCCGTTACTTATGGCTTACCACCTCGTTTTAAAGGCTGACTTATTAGCTTTGTCTGTCTTGACTTATCCCTGACTAATACATGCAGCCTGCTGTGTGCCTGCAGCAGCATGCAAAATATGCAACGGCAATAACTAACTTCATGCTCTCTGACATCGAGCAGGGTCTAAAGTGAGCTCTTCTCCTGTAACTATTCACATCAAGTCATTTTCTTAGTCTGAGCAGAGCGGTAGGGTCCCTGTAATTCCCTCTGCTATGTGACAACAGTTATTAAAACCTGCGTAACACCTGCTCAGCGGTGAGACTGCTGTCAGTGCTGTGACTCGGCCTTTTGTCTTCTATTCGCTGTAATCCATGCATGTGTAAGTGGATCCTCTAAGAGCAGGATAACTCCTCTTAAGCGGTTTTAAACACTATAGGAGGGACTGAAATCCACTAACTTCTCATTTACCTCTGCACTCCAGTCTTTAAGGCAAAAATACTTTTATCCCGGTGATTAGACCAGCTGCTCCTGCCTTCCCTTACTTGGAATTCATGACATACAGACTGATGAAATATGGTGTTAGCGTTGGTTAAAGGTCACTTAGTTGTTGAGAGTTTGAAGAAGCTAAATAAAGTGCCCTGGTCGTCTTGATGGGTAGGTGGTGAACCCGGACGAGCCCTGCTGGCCCGCAGAAGGGGAAATGAACCGGAGTCGGTGGGGGGTGGGGGGTGAGTGAGTCAGTGATGGCGGCTTTGGGATGGGGAGGGTCACACACAAGCACACTCTTTGTGTGCCTCTAATCCCCCCAGCCAACACAGCTTTGGCCAGGTTTCATCATGAAAGTGCCATGAAATAACTACTTTTTTTCTCTCCTCGCAGTAAATCTCCCCTAATCCTGTGGGCTGCGGAGACAAAGGCCTCCGGGACCTAATCCTGGAGCTTTTAGTGGGGCTGAGGGGCTGGCCGACAGAGCCTCTTCTAAATGACTTATTTCTATCGGACACTAATATAGCCTGACAGCCAAGAACAGTGAAAGGAGGAGAAAAAACCAGGGAAGAGAGGAGCACAAACATTTTCACATATTTTGGAAGCCTGAGCAGTTGATTGTGTTTGAATGGGAAACAGATGAAGTGAACCGTGGTTACTCGTGTACGCACCCTCAAGCACACAACATGGGGCGACAGCCTAGGTGTTCATCCCTGAATATCACTAAAAATGTGAGCTATTTCTCACACGCAGTTGATTTTTTGGTCTAGGAATGTACCCGTGGCATCAAAGTGAGATGCAGGCATTTGATTTACTGCAAAAGTACAGCCTTCTGCAGTGCAGCACACAGTTTTCAGACTTTTAAGAAGGACTTGATCAAGCAATCTACTAAGTCCATGTCTGAAAACACACCCTCACTGTATTTGTCTAGTTTGCTGTAGAATGGGTTTAAGGGATAAACTCTTATTGGCATTAACCGTTAACTCTTTCAGTAGTATTAAATCTCTGTCCATCCTGAAAGAAGGTCTTCTGGTGAGGTTTCCTTATTTTACTCCTCAGTGTAAAGACTATGGTTTGTTTTGTAGAGACAAATTTGGCATTTTGGGCACTAAAAACACCAAACTTGGCTTAAAGGAATAGCTTCTTTTTTGCCTTCATAGGTCACTGGTTTAGACAAGCAGAAACTGGGAGTTTTGTTAAACCTAATGGAATAATTCAGAAAGTCCTGAAGGAAACTTCTCTCATATTAAATTGTAAGTATAGAGCCGTGGGCAGCATTTTGCAACTCATCCTGAGAATGTGAGCTGTGAAAAGTTGTTTGAAAGAGCAGGAATGGAGATAAAGTGTAATGAATGGCACCGCAGAGATGCATTATGGGACTTGCAGGATGCAGTTTTTCCAAACCTGAAGATAATTTAAGTCTCAGGATAGCAGCCTCTGTCTCTAAAAGGAAAAAAAAAACAGAAGTAGTAATTTTTAAAAGAAAAAAAAAGTTCAAATTTGCAATGCCTAGATATGTATGCTGCATTTACTGTTTTATAAGGTAATTATAAAGTCTTGAGTTAAATGTGGAATAAAAGTACAAAATGAAAATTGTTTTAAGTGAAATTAAAGTTTATTTTCGCCCAACCAAACATGCTCTAAAATACGCCCCAGAAGTGATGGCGATGAAAATACGTCTCCAAACTGGTCGGTTGATGCTGGAGGACTTTATTCTTTCTGGTGATTTGATATAGTCCTTGATTTGGTCCTGGGTCCCTGAGAAGACTTCTAATTTAGCTCAGCTGGAGCTTATAAATTGTTCTCGCTGAGCAGGGTTCAGATTAACTTCACATTGTGACAGTTCATAGGCAAAATATGGTCCCTGTTAGCAAAACAAACCCTTAGAGAAAACCCCCTCCGAGGGGGAGACTGTCAAAACCAGCGGTATGGGAGAAAGAGGACTGAGAAGGAGAGGACAATCAAAGGCTGTTATTTTAATCTGCCCTGCCTCGGAGATTAGCCGACCACATTGTTTTAATTGTTTTAAAGGGAGGGAATGAAACGCTCGCTTATAGGGGGATCCTTGGCATAAATCTCTCAAGTTCAATAGTTTCAAAAACTTGAGCTCCTTGCAACCCCCCCTCTCTCCCCTCATCCCACCTAATCCCGGCTAATACCTTTCTTTCTATTGGCTAATGGCTGAGAGGAGCCTGGGTAAACGCTTCTTAAATAGTCGTGGGTGAGAATGGTTTCGGAGAATTAAACCCATGCCGCGACAAAGAGCGCTGCTCTGCGAGGATATAAGGCCCAAATTGGACTGAGAAAAACAAAAAAACAAAACAAAAAAAAAACCCAACTGGACTACAACTCACCAGGCCGTCTTCTATGCGTGCGTAAAAGGCGCACTCGGAGCTGGATCTCACGGACTTTGGATACGGGTCTCAGGTAAAATGCGTGGAATACCTGTGACAGAAGAGCTTTTAATAGCGGCTTAACCCGGATAGCGGCTTCCTGTTCTACTATACTGACTGCACGATCATATCACCGAATTTTGTTAGCTGTGATTTTTCGAGCTCAAAATAGTGAGGACCCACGAGTGCAAAGGTGGTCCTAGATCCATCCCAATTAATATCACTATTTAATACCGACAGAATTCATAATGCAGTTGTAATCATTAGGTCTCGCGATTTTGAATCGCTTACCCGCAGAAGATTCTGTTTCGCACATCGGTCTAAATAATGACTTAACTTTAATAAAAATTAGTGAAAAAGGACAACACTAACAGGGAGAGCTTAGGGGGCACTGGGACTACTTCCACGGCTCATTCGCTCTCAGTTGTCAGATTTTCTTACAATAGCAAACAATGTGGTCATTATTCATTTGTTATTCGACAAATGTTACATTGTTCCCATTAATTTAGTAGTTGGATTCGTTTTGAAAGAAAAATGTCCCTAATGTAGAAACGTTACGTCTGGGTTTTGACTGAATCTCAACTTAAGCTTGGAAGGACAGTTATTGTAATGATACCACCAATGATAAGTTAATGAAATTGTTCTGGTTTTTAGGTTCAGTATGAACTCCCCGAATTTCTGCGGGACGTCCGGCGGCGGTGTGTACCCCTTCCACGGCGTTAACTCCATGCTGGTGGACCTGCGCCACCAGATGGCGGAGCAGTACCACGCGTACTCTGCAACTGGTCCCACAGTGCACACCCTCACTGTGGCGGAGAGGCTGGCAGGTGGGTCACCATGGTGGGGTTGCTTCAAGTGTTGTTTATTTTGGTACAGTTCCTCCCCCCAACAGATGCACGTTCATAATTTACACAACAGCATTTATTGATAACTGCAGTTGCTTTCAGATTGATAACACAAATTCTGATGATTATTTTTGTGGCTTAAGACCACATAATTCTTTATTGAGTCTCAGGGAACTCCACAGGCCACCCCAGATCTCTGCCTGTCTCAGTGAAGTAGCCAAATAATTATAAATCAGCAACATAACTATATTTTATTGTGGTAGGCCTCATTATACTTCATTTATTTAAAAGAAATTCTGTACAGTGAATTCCATCTCAAACAACATTCATATGCGGCTATAGCGCCACTCATAATAACCCATTTAAACACAATGCTTAAGTATTATTCCTAGTTTATGTGTTTATGCTTTCAATATGAAACTTTCATCATTAGAAAACATGAGTTTAAAATAAACAACATGAGAGAGGAAAGAAATTTGCTGTGTTGATCCTCAGTAAGTTGCTGAAAACTTGCCTGAAGTATTGTGTTACTCTTGTTTTTCCCGCCAGAGCTCATCTTGGAGGCTCGCTATGGCAACCAGCAGAAGCAGCGGCGCAGCCGCACTGCATTCACAGTGTCACAGTTGCAGGCTCTGGAGAAAGCCTTCCAGCAGACACAGTACCCAGATGTTGGCATGAGAGAGAGGCTGGCTGTTTGTATAAACCTGCCTGAGGCTCGCATTCAGGTGAGAGAACACTTCATCCATCACCTCACTGACATCTAAAGAAAAATGCATGTTTAACCTCTGGTTAAGCATGCACAAAACATTCTGGCATTAAACCATGCCCCTCATTTGCTGCACCTTTCTAATCCTGTGTTGATCATTTTTGTGTCTAAATTTGCTTGCCTCATGTCCAATTCTGCCATTCTCTCTTCCTCATCCAGGTGTGGTTCAAGAACAGGAGGGCAAAGTTTCGTAAAGGTCAGCGATGCTCCCCTCTGTCCAGAGACCAGAGTCTGGAGGAAGCTCCACATCACAGCAAGGCGGGACAGGAGGAAGTCAGGACTGCAGACAAACAGGACATCACCACATCATGCAGTGAGAGGAGCATCCCACCTCCGCCTACTCCTGATGTAACTAAAAGCAGGGATTTAGACTCTGATACCTCACGATGGCCCCTGCGACTTCACTCTCCTCCGCTTTTCCCCTTTATGTCGGGAGAATGTTACAGTCACACACCTCACCAGCCAGTTGTAGGAGTGTTGTCCACTGAGCTCGCATTCCCTCCAGTGTTCTGGCCCATCATACAGCAGCACAACTCCACCCTCGGGGTTCCTCCGTCATTGCTTGCCAAAAACTGTAGCCTCTCCCTTCAGACTCCTTGCACTAGTAAAGCAGCACAACATCCTTATCTAGGGCTGTAACTGATGTGGACACCTGAAGCAGTAGTGTGAGAGCCAAACCTGAGAATATATGTTTATACTGTGTGAGTTTCACTGAATACCTGTCTGCATAAAGGGATGTAAAACTCTATAATTTAAGAGTTCTTTTTTAGTCAAAGTCTAATCTGGCTATGCCTTAATTGACATCCACATGTGTGAGCAAAGGAAGCTAATACTGATCCATCACAAACAACAGTCAGGTTAAAGACCACAGTATTTTTTGGTGTTGTATACTAGTATTAGGAGAAATAGTAAAATGTTTGAGAGACGTTCCTTTGTAACTGAGAACTGCAATGTAGAAATGTTAAATAAAATCATCAGCACCAGCTTGGTTTTTTTTTACTAGTTCATGAGGCTTAATAGTGTTGCCAGTGGGATAGGTTGCACTCAGTTAAAATGAATAACACAAAAACAAGCTCAGAAGTGCAAGAATAAAAGTATTACTTGCACTCACCATGAGTTCTCCTTTGAGAACAATTTTGGTATGATCCATAGACAGGACAACAGTGGAAGTATTGGAAATGTTTCTGAAAATTGCTTATGTTTTATTGATGAAACAGATTTAAAAGGAGTTGGTGTAAAATCCACAGCTGTGCAAGTGAATCTGGTAGCAGAATGAAAATTAAAGACACCACCCTCCTCACCCTAAACTGTGATATTTTTAGTGCTTAAAAAACAAAACAAAAACAAAACAAAAAAGTACAACTACAAGTAGACATTGAGACATTTTATGTAACTTTAAACCTTTGCCACAAGATTTTCAGCAATTTCAACTCTACTACTTTTACTTTTTTTGGTCACTAGCAGCACTTCAGATTATAAGTCATTACATTCAAATTTCATCAATTGTTTTATAAGTTATGAAATTTGTTGTAACTGTTGTAAATTGTATAAACAAGTAGCAGAAATGTATATTTTTTACTTTTTTTATTATTATTATTATTATTATTATTATTATTATTATTATTATTATTATTATTATTATTATTATTATTATTATTATAAGCATATCCATAGGTTGCGTTAGTCACATAGGGACCGAGTAGCCATACATTTTAAGGGAGGCTACAGTTTCCTGTTTACATGTAATGGAGTATTTTTACAGTTTAGTATTAGTATTATCACTTGTTTAAAGGACGGTAGTTGCAGATGTTTCCCAGGCCGACCAGCTCCACACTGTCTGCAGCTTGCTTTCAGTTTTACTGGAAGCGCACATTTGTCAATCAAAAGCAGCCGGTCAGGTCTGGAGCACGTAGTCGGGGAGTTACGATCGCCTGATGTTTCTTGTTATTCACGAAAACGATTGCGCCGGTTTTCTAGCGTAGCGCCGTGTGGCGTGAGCCCGAGTGACGCGGTGCAGTTGAGGGAGGCTTAAAGAGACAACAGTGAAATCATAGCAACTTGAGGACAAGAGGCACCAAACGAGGAAGGTAGCAAGGAACGCCGAACCATGACTTCGCCTGCGTTTCGGTAGCTAACATTTGAAGGTAAGGGATATGTCTTTCGGTGACGGGAATTAATTTCCCGCGGCTGTTTTTCGATGCTCCGCAGCGCAGTTTATTAACGCTCCTGGTGTGCTAGCTTGCTAAATGACTAGCTTAGAGAGCTAAGCGGTGAGAAATCCCGGGCTGCTGTTGGTGTGCAGTAGCTTGTTTAGGATTAAGGAGTTGCCCGGCAGTGGTATGGGTAATGGCTATAGCTGGAATCTGAACTGAAAAAACGACATTTTGAGGTGATTCGGTGATATATAATTTGTTATCATTGCTTTTTCAGTCGATAACATTGGTAAGAGTGTCGCTTGGGACGTTGTTATTTCTCAGTTATTAAGCATTTACTAACTAGCCAAGTAGATGTAGCTCAGAGATTGTCAGTCAATGAATATTTGATTGCCTGTAAGGCTTAAACTTGTTTAATTTGCATGTTCGTCAACAGGGAGTCCGTGTAGTTGTGATACTGTGTTGTTAACAAATTGGCTATCGTTACACCGCTGACTTTTTTTTTGGTAAAGCAGAGGTTGGGCCAAGAGGATCAGTGTTTCTGGCAGGTACGAGCTAGGTTAGCTTAATTCAGTTGTGCGACATGTTGTCTTAACTACAACGTGAAAGTAAGTGTTTACTTTACATTCACCGGCCGTTAATTCAAAAATTAAATAGTAAAAATAGCCGTTTATCAGACACAAACTGGCTACGACTGAAGGATATCAAGCTAACTCGCTACGATAGCTTCAGAGTATCTGGCCTTGTCCGCCGAACCAGCTAGTCTAATGTTACAGAGCCTTTCTTGACACTCATCCCGACGGTTTTTACTGTTAAAACAGTGTTTTCCATTTATCACCTCTCATGGAAACGAATCTGGTAACAAATACAGAAAGCGAGTATTTTGGGTTGTCCGAAACTAACGCCAAATGACAGCTGTTAAGACAGTAGCAACTTAGCAATTAGCTGTCATTAACCTAAGCTCCAAAAGATAGGTATGTGTGCAGTTGGACAAGGGGAAATCTGTCATTCCGGTTTGGGTACCGCTGTTCATTTGCATTTTGGATGCATTCTGATGGCGTTTGCTTTTGTATTTATGTGGTTTGAAACTGTTCTGGCCGTGCTATTGCTAGCTAGTTGCAGGAAGCTGGCGTTAGGGACACTTATCTACCCTAAGGGGATTTTTATTTATTTTTTTTTTTTGGAGAGACCTCACTCATAAACTGACTGTCTTTGCGCTTTTAAATTTTGCCTCAATGCGTGAAAAATGTTACCGGTCACAGTATGTTTTTAACAGCTCGATGGTTATGTCAAATAGCTGTCATGGAAAAACAATGCACCACTTCCTTAAATGGGACAGACTAAACATAGGCAGACTACCAAAAGTCAACTAAGAGAACAAGATCCTGAGGTCATTGCTGTTTTTCAGAAACATGTTTTATACTTGTCCATATACACACTATATGATTGTTTTCTAGTGTTTTGTGGGCAGGCAGCTTGAGAAATGAAATGCTTCACAATGTACACTTTGCCATTCCAGGAGCTACTGTCGTCTTTTGGCATGTGCAAGCTGATAACTTTTTACTCCGTACATCTTATCTTGTGACCAGGAAGGCTAGTCATATGCCAAGCAACCTAGATTATAAATGTATTTGTTAGAGGTGGCAGGGTATCTACCAACTAGATAGTCGATGGTTAGATCGTCTATTCCTCCAGTTTGCATAATGAACTATCCTTGGGGAAGATACTGAACCCTAAGTTGCTCTTGATGCATCCATTGGAGTGTGAGTGTGTGAATGTTAGGTTAAAAGTGCTTAGGAATAGGAAACAAACACTTGTATGAATGGGTAATTGAGGCTTTTAGTAAGAAAGAGCATCGAGTGCTCAAATTACCATATTGGGTGTTTAGGACAACAGGTACAAAACATTTTAGGCTTCAGTAACATACATTTGATATACACTATCTGTATTTTTCTCATTGTAGTCTGTGGAATCAATAATGCAGTCACTATCACAAAAGTGCCATTGGGGTAACTGCTCATTTAAACACAAGACATTGCTCACTCATCCCTAGAAAACATATATCTGATCAAACTGTGTTTTTGTCTTGTGATGATGGTCATACAAATTTTCCGTCTGTCAGAAGTAGCTGAGCTAACTCTAGACTAGACTGTATCTAAATCCTTCCAATAATGTTTCCCAGTGATGCAAATGTTGTGATTAGATGAAGCATTACAGCAATCATTGATCTGTGTAAGTGCCTTTCCATAGGAAAGAGTAGCTGCCCTAAGCTAGTGCCTGCATTACATGCTCTTTTCAGCAGCATCTTAGATCATGGACATGAGGGAGTTGGGAGAGTGGCTCTGTACAGACGTCTCTGCACAGAGCCACGCTACACAGAGATGCCAAGCTACACAGTCAGTGAAAATGAAAATTATGGCTGCAATTGATATTGTTGTACCTGATGTTGCTTTTTTGATACTCTGTTGCTTAGTCTGGTAACGTGCACTTTTTAAAGAGGTAAACACGGAAAAAAAAACCCAACAAAAATAATTCTCTTTCTCATCTTGAACTCTTGGGTGTGTATTTTTACACTTCATTTAGTTAAAAACTGACAAGATAGTTATTTCACAGTATTAGATATATAGTCTTCATTTTAAAAATACCGGTTTGTAATCTGCACATCGTTGTGCCATTTCAGGAAAAAAAAAGCTTACTTTTAGATGTTTTCTTTATAAGTTCTCATGTCTGAGGTCAACAGTGGAATAGTTCTCCTTGTATTGATTCCTTTATTGAGTTTTCTTTGCGTCAGTCTGCATAAAGATCTCATTTCAGCTGTAGTAAGAAATAGCCACAGTAGATATAATTTGATACTCAATCAAAAGGTTTGCATTTTTTTCATGAAAATGTAAATTTCATAAAGACCTTAGTGTTGCTGGAACAAATTCTGATTGATTTGCTATGTTTTCCTGCATTTTTACTTTTATTGATTTCTTTGTAGATTGTTTATAAAGTACTGGGCAGGGCATTGCATTGTGTATTGTAGAGATTTTATTTATGCAATTGTAGTCCAAATTGTTTTGTTTTCTTACAAATCATCAAACCGGCTAATTTATGTTGTAAGAATGAGTAATGACACAGTTTATGTGTGTCACCTTGTGAAAATAATGGCCTAAGTCATTTTTTTCAGAAATAAAAAAAACTGAACAAAAACTACAGGATTTAGGCAAAAATAAAACTTTCATTAAAAAAAAATGACTTGGGCCTTTATTTCGTCACTTTTTTTGGCCAGGGCTCACATCATAACCCATGGACTGATTTCTGGCCTTGTTTTTCTTTTGCAGTTAATCAGTTGACATCACACCAGCCTGTTTGTCCCTGCTGTTGGTGTAACTCTGGGTTGCCTGCTCTGCTGTGGCTCTGCATCATGGAGAGTGTTCACAGTGTCACTGAAGGCTGACCAGAAGGAATGAGGCACTCCAGGAGATGTTCCCAAGTGGCCTTGTGGATGCAGTAGCTGTGTTTCAGAGTGCTTTTTGTGACCAGTGTTGTATGTGTGTCTTTGGACACATCCTAACACCACCTGCCTATTTGTCAGGCAGGGACATGCTGCTCTGAGACTGGAGTGGAAAAAAGCATAATAAAGGACTCTGGTAAACGAAGAAAAAGGGAAAAGCTGTCCAATAGACGCATGGTCCATTCGGCTGCAGTTTCAGCTCATTTAAGTGTCTTCTGAACCACTGCACATTTTAACAGCAACACCTTTCCTCTGTCCTGTGAGACTTGTCTCCCTCCCCCTCCCTAAAACATTCTCCATTGTTATTGGAGTTTCTATGGTTTGCATGGCTGGAAAATAACCGTGGAGAGGCCAGGGTATCACAAGCTTATGGATTTTGACAAGAGAGGGGGCAAGGGAGAGACAGAGGAAGGGAAAAAGATGTCTAAGACGACAGGCGGCAGGACTGGACATGGGAGCAGGAGTACAGGGACCAATTCTGGAGTTCTTATGGTTGGTCCAAACTTCCGTGTGGGTAAAAAGATTGGCTGCGGAAACTTTGGAGAACTGCGACTGGGAAAAAATCTCTATACTAACGAATACGTGGCCATCAAATTGGTAAGTACACCATATCTCTTTCTGTTCCAGGCATCCTCAAGTTAACATTCAATCTCCAATATCAGTTTTCACTCCAAATGAAAAATATAGCTTAACTAATGTGAGTTATAGATTTTATTTTTTTTATTTGGCAATAAGATGCAATGTTAAGTTATTTTCTTAATTGCAGCAAAGTCTCATTCTGCATTTTACTGTTTGAGCGTGAGAGACACAGGAAGTAAATAGGAACAATCACACAGGGACGTTTTCCCATGACTTGCTCTTGTATGGTTTTGAGTCAGCTATGCTGTGTTTGTGTTTATGGATGAGGTGAAGAAGCTGTGGATAAAAAAAACGGTTTTCTAAATAAGTGCATTTCAACGAGAGGCCAAACTGAGAGTAAGTTTTGTTATGGTTTTATTTCCTGTAGCCTTCAGAAACCTTAACAGTGTCATGAAATTTGTCATATAGTATAGTATAGTATAGTATGTCGTATAGTAGCAATTTTTTAAAAGATCTTTTTTTTTTTTCACTTCCTTGCTTTTCACCTTTCCCCCCCATCAGTAGAATAATGTTAATTCATGTGTGGGCTCTTATTAATTAATCCCACACCAGGCCTTTTGCTCAGTCAGTAGTGTGTTGTCTTGCTTTGTGTCAGCATGAATATTTTTTTTCTTTCAGCAGCACTGGTTTAGTAGCATTCAGACAGGCTGTGAAACCACATGAAATGTCAAGGCCTGTTTGTTTTCTGATTGCTTGATTCTGGGGCAGCCAGTGACAGTTCAACCATTTCCTCAGCACTTCAACTTTTCTCTTCACCATAAATGTGTTGCCACTTGTACTACTTTGCTCTTTGGAATATGTTTTTCTCATGAAATTGGCTTAATACAGGTGAGGCCTTACTCACATTGTAGGTAGGTATTCATATTGAAGCTGGTGGGGCTTGGCATTGTTACCATCAACGCTATGCTGATCTATATATGATTACCCTTTTACATTTCTATCTCTGAGGGAGGTCATTTTCTCTGAATCGGCATTCACTGAAGGCTCTACTAACCACTAGAAGGCAGAGGTTAGCAAAAAGCAGTAATTGCAGTCCTCCTCTCTTCTGAAGTCTTTAATTGTGCTTGCTGCCTCACCCCCTTTGCCTACAAACCCTCCCATCTGTTTGGGTATTTTTATCCCCATGGTGTCCAGCTATATCTGGATCTGGCATTAGGGCTGTAACATCACTACGTGGATCCTGTGGCCCACTGGGCCCAACATCTCTGATGTGCAATAAATAAGAGGGTGAATTGTGCCAAAAAGGTCATCAAACCTGACAAAGACTAACTTGGCCTGTATCAATTCTCTAGACTCCAGATTATCTGGGATCTTTGTTTTGGGTATTTTAAATACTGTTGCCTCTTTTCATGTTCACCATAGTTATCTTTTGCAGGCATAAATTTTCAGCTTCAGTGTTGTTGCTAGGCTTTTATTTCTTAATTTCTTTAGGAATACACAGAAAAACAGCAATATATAACAGTAAAGTTACAGTTTACATTTTTTTTTTGTCTGCACATGTGTAGGTATGCGTGAGTGCGAGTTCGTAGGCAGGTTGTGTAAGAATGTGTATAAAGGAAAAGACAGATGGGAGAAAAAAGTCAGTGAATACATTTTCAAAAACAAACACGCTGCTCTTTTGGAGCCTCTTAGGTTTGTTCCCGAGATGGGAATGCCCCAACGGTAAAGCCAGGATGGGTCAGGACACTTAACAGCTGGCAAAGCTCTTGGTTGTCACTGGCGTTGACATGACGAGGGCTTCTCTCTTCACCTAGACTCCAGATAGTTGTCTGTCCACTTGCTTCTGTCTATCCCTGATCTCACAGCTCCCCCGGGTAACCCTGTGAGTGTCACTGCCTGTCAAGTAGGGTATCTCATTTGTCACAGGCTGCTGCTGAGTTTATTTCTTGCAGACTAAAACAAATAACAACCCTGTTATCTATGAACACTTGCTAACACATGCTTATCATGAGTTGTGTATCCTCCTTTGTCAGTGATCACTGTAAAAATAATCATTGTGAATTACTAAAGCAGGGAAATGCTGTTTGTCAGAGGTATTAGTCTGTCACGTATTTTTCAAATGGTTAAATAATTGTTTAGCATATAATTGTCGTGAAATATTGAAAAATACTGAATTACTCTCTTCATACTGCTTGTTTGTTGAGCATCTGGTTTGAAAGGCTTGAAACAATGATTAAAGTGAGCCTTTTCTGCTCATTTCCTAACTAAACCTTGCAAGTCTGTTTATAATATAGACTAAAGCCTGATTTAATTGTGCATACTGGACAACCATATATTGGAGGAGCTCTAATATAGAATACTTGCCTTCCATTGTTAGGGTCAGGTAATTCAGGAGGTATGCAAATGGTAAGGTTGGGTTTTTGTTTTGTTTTTTAGCAGGAAACCAATAAAATATTTTTCTTGGGATAACAAATGTAATCTGGTCAACTAAAGTAGTTTTAATCTATTTTGTTGTAACATAATAAATTGTAAATGCTAATCTCTGAAGGACCGCATGCCTTGATTACTCAGTGTTTAGTTTGTACCACTGTTTGCTGAATGCCTTGTGTGGTTGGGTTTTTTTGGTGGCACGTACCTGGATCTGGGGACAAAGGTGAATCCTAGTCTCACCCTACCACTTGTTAGCATAGGTAGATAGAATTAGTATGGTAGGCCTGTACACTAGGTCCTCTGGCTGTGGATCAAGAATAGCTTTAAATGTTGTTGCAATAAGTAGGAGAGAAGGGGAAACTGCTTAGTACTGAAAGGCTGTCTCTGTTGGCAGGCCTCGTGGACACACAGTAGGTCAGTCTTTGGTTCAGCTGGGTGCTTTCTCACACTGGCAAGTGCCTACGTGTTGGAGGCAGGACTGTACAGACACTGCTGTAAGTACACTGGAGGCTTCACTCCCAAGGGGAGATCCCAGAGTCTTAAAGAAACAAAACCAATAAATGTCTGCTTGCTGTTGTGGCTTACTGTGCAAACTAGCCACCCATCAGACTTTTCCAAAGAATAAAGTGGCAAGTCATCTCCATCAGTACATTCTTGTCCTTTCTCCCCATGAAGGAATTTACAATTTTTAATTTTAATACTTATCTTGATGTAGAGCTCTCTCTCTTACCATCTGTAGTTAACTGTTTTTGAGAGGTTCTCAGCCCCCTCTCAACCACTTCCCTGAGAATTTTGCATACATTTTTACTAGCATTTCTACCACTTCACTTTGCAAACAGCTTTGATTTGCAATCTTTGCAGCTTGGCTTTAATTATAGCCCCTTTTGATGTAGCTGACTGTTTATTGACAGATAGGAATGACCTGTGATACTGTCCACCTTCGGATCTGGCATTGCCAGTAATGAATCAAATAAATTAAGTCTCCTCTTTGTGGTGATGACTACCTTTGGCTATGACAAATACCTGTAATATCTTCTGAATGCAGGAGAGTAATAAGTGAGTAGTGTGGTGCTGAAACTTTATTGTACAGCCAATGACTCTCTATAGCTCAGTTGGATGGCCATCTAGGGAGATGAACACAGTAAACACAACATCCTACTGTGCACTGTGTTCCAGCCATGTGCATACAGAGGAGTGCTTTAGGTAGATGGTACTTGTTAAAAGCAGGGATATATTTCAGACTTGGGGAGGGGGTGGGGACAATATTAATTTGAGGGGTAAAAAGACAAGGTGATGTGCTGCCATATCTAGTCAAGTCATGCAAGATTGAGACGGCATAATTAGATAGCTTGGTTGGAGTCAAATAGTGGGGAAAAAATGACCTTAATCTTTGGTAAATCTGCAGTTCCCCCATCACCTTTGGAGAGTATTTTATTGTCTTTATTTATTTTTGTTTCTAAATGGCAAGATTTTGTGTCACTGCTCCCATCAGCCTGTTTTCAGCCACACCAGGCTGGAAATCTCCAACAAACCCATAACACCTATCCAGCACCCAAATGCCACACTTAGCAACTAGCTGCATAGTGGAACTTGAATGAACATTTCTCATAGAAGCTCTAAGGACAAACAGGGTGAGAAGCAGCTTGATTATTGGGATTTAGAGTATGTTCAAGTTGCCAAACAACTGACTGCAAATGAACATTTCTGTATCTGTATGTGGCTGAGGCAATGATAGACTATATTGCGAAAAGTCATCACTCAACCATCCAAATTGTTGCATTCATTTTCCAATCACTTGGACACCTGTATAAAACCAAGCACCTAGGCATGCAGATGGTTTACAAACAAATGTTTATAAAACATCTGCAAGACTGGGTCGCTCTCAAGAGCTCAGTGAATTCCAGCATGGTACCGTGATAAGATGCCACCTGTGCAACAAATCTAGTCATGAAACTTCCACTCAGCTGTTAGTGGTATTATTAAAAAAGTGGAAGCAACTTTGAACAACAGCAACTCTGCCACAAAGTGGTAGGCCATATAAAATGACAGCAGGGTCAGTCAATGCTGAGGTGCATAGTGCAAAGAGGTTGCCAACTTTCTGCAAAGTAAATTGATACAGACCTCCAATCTTCATGTTAACTTCAGAATAGCTCAAGAATGGTGCACAGAGAGCTTTGTGGAATGGGTTCCCATGAACAAGAAGCTGCATCCAAGTCTTACAAGGTAGACGAGTGAATACTTTGGGCAAAATATATCAAACTTTTTGATCTATTCAGTAATTTAATGACTATTTGATAATGACCTTTCCTAGTACGCACTGGATAGGCCTAAATGTAGGATGAGCAGTTATAAAAGACCTCATCCCTCCTAATCTTTTTTTTTTTTCTTAGAAACTATAATTTTTCAGGCTGATGCAGTCATTTCCTTGTATGTCTGGTGAAGGAAGGATTGTCTGGTTGACTTTCTTGTGTTCTGTGACTGAGTCACTGATGCAGAGGCATATGAGTGAGGTGGTGTATTTGAGTGAAGCCGCTCACATTGCTAGGTCAATCGTGATTGAAATCTGAGGGGTTGTATCCAACTCTCATGTCTGCCTCCCACTGCATGATAAGCAGCTCTTGTTGCAGTCTAGTTCAGCGGCTTACACCAGCTCGCCATGAGGCAGTTGTCAAAAAACTGTGAAGGAACAAAAGCTCTATCAGCATGTTTGTCAGGAGTTCGAGTGACATTTTGACGCTTTAACGTCTTCCCTACCCTGCTTTGGCCCTCTGGAGTGCATGCTGGGCAGACTGAGTGGAAGGAGTCTTGGATGTCAACAGCATGTAAAAGGCTACCTTTAGTCAGCTAGCTAATCCTCAAATGAATCGGTAGCCAGCAGCAACACAGTATGTTCACACAGACACATTCTGTGATTGTCACGATTTTGTCGCAGGCATAAAACCTGCACAGGAATGTTGGTGTCTTTAAATGTTGGTGTCAGTGTTTTATATAGAAGTACATAAAACACTGACACTGCAAAATTGTGACAACATAAAAAATGGTTTTGAATATGGTGTATGGGCGTGTGTGCCTGTGGAGCATTGAGTGCTGTGTAATTGTAGCTTCTAAGTGTACATCCTGGTTCAAACCAAAGTACTAGTCATATTTTCCATTCAGCTGTTTCAGGAGTTATACTCTGTGTATTGCCAAATTATATACAATGTTCGATCATTGCCAGTTTATCACATTTTTTATTTTTTTTTGGATTATGGTCACTGCTGTGAATGCATGCTTCACCACTCTGTCTTGACTTTCTTTACAGGATTGTAATTGAGGTGGTAAACAAGAGCCAAAATAACCAAACCAGAATCAGATGATGGTCATTTAAAAAGAGAACTAGAGCCAGATTGACTTCAGGTTTACTTCTGAGAGTTTGTTTTGCAAGACAAGAGGGCAAAGCTTGAGTTCAGAGCTAAAGCTGCTTGATTCCATGTAGAAAAATTCAAATATGCTGCTGTATTGCTAGGGCTTAACAGGATCTAGGGCAGATGATTAAGAATGGGACATTGAGTCATTTTTTTTTTGTCATGTTGACTGTAGTTAATCTTGTTAGATTTGAAATTAAACAACAGGCTTTTTTTTAATCTGTCAAACATTTTCCTCTTACCAGGGAAACTTGTAAAATTATTATTATATAATAAGAACTGCTAATTGCGATTCACACAGCTTGCCAGGCTTGCTTACTTGTTTAAACAGAAAAAAAGCCACTACACCTGATTTGTGTTTAAAAACCTTGAACCTTATCTTTCATTTTGCAATCAATTAAATTAACAGTAGAAAATTTAGCTGTACAATTATTGGCTAGAGTTTCAGTTTAATAAGAGGGTACACAATTCAATACATCAAATTTTTGCCATGACTCGCTCCTGTAAAAGACAAAGGACACTTCCTATTCAGGTTCATGTCAGTGGAACAACCCATGACTGTTTAGATCAGTGCGTAATCTGTTTTTGCTGTTCTTTTTGTAGCAGCTGAGTTTAACAAGAATTTTTAAAAGCTGTAAGACATTACCATAGTATAAAATTAGGGAATGTAGTTTGTTTACAGTAAATGGGATCTAATAACCATCTCAAAGCCTGATAATACCAGATATTCTATAACTGCTGTCAAAGCCATTTTGAGTCTTGACAATGTAGTTCCTGTACTGTTTCTCAATTCATTCGGCTGTGCCACACCTGCCCCACTGTCACTCCCAACACAGGCAATAATTCACAGTTGGAATATAGCGTGTACATAGGCCAAAGGCCACCAATGCCCTACTGTACTCAATTGCTAAAATAAGCGTGTGTTACTTGACCTTGCCAATTTTGTTATTGACCTCTTAAAAAAAAATTATCTTCTTGAGGGGGGGGGGGGTTGAAGAAGAAAAAATTTATTCTAATTCTGACTGATCCTGGCAGTTGCTGATTATCACACTGGGTTTTGGGAAACAGCTGATGATTCCATCTGGGCACGGTAAATCTGAGCTGAAACAGGAGAAGTGTTGGGCATCGGCCAGCTGTTCCCCTCGGACACCATTCACTCTTTAAAACCACCTCCTAACCTCTAGCTTGAATAGAGAAACTACGCACACCTCAGCCATCTCCATTTGTCTGAACCTTACAGTGATCCATGAGCACCAGTAATGCTTATATGATGGCTTTCATGTAAAGATGCACTCTGTTTACATTTGAGTTGCTCTAAGATGAGATGAGTCACACTGTCAGTTGCATATTTTGAAATGGTTTGCTGGGAGCCAGGCAAAGGTCAGCATCTATTCTGAGCCTTATGCATAATGCTGGATCTTTTCCCTTGACATAGACAAACATATGCAATATAACCAGGGCTGAACAACATAGATATTTATCTTTTATTTAATTAAAACTAGGGCTGCAACGATTCATCGATTAACTCAAATAACTCAATTATAAAAAATTATCTATGCAAATTTTCTTGTCGCTGCTTTGTTTAAATTCTGCAACGCGTCTCGTTTCACCCGGACTGCCAGCATTAAAGTTCGCCATTGTCTTTTTCTTCTTGTGTGTTTAATGGCGGTAGGCAAACCAGCTTACAGCTGCAGTGCCACCTACTGGACTGGAGTGGGGATCAGTCTAAAAAGCTTTCCGTCGCTGCAACGGATTTCCTTTAGCACTGAGTGGATCATCGCTAACATGTTTTCCACGCTTTCACCGTAATCTGCCGTGTTTGTGTGTTGTGCTCGCTGTGCTGAGAATTTGTTATTTGCTGTTATTTGTTTCTCTACTTCATCTTCCAGAGCGGATCGCTATCACCATAAACATATTGCTAGTGAGCGCAGCTATTCACGCTAGCGATCGTCCGGTACTGAAAGGACTCCTTCTTTGTCAAAATATTTTCATACTTTAATCCTTGGTTAGTGACTAAATATAGAACTGCAGTAGAAACATATTTAGGAGTATGCTTGTGAATACAAAGCATTACAACATTATGCTCACGCAGCCCCCAGTTATCAACATAAACACTGATGATGCAACAGCAGCAGTCAGCTGTTTTACGTGCAGTCTGTCTGCGCAAGCGCAAAGAGGTGGAGCAGGTGATGGCGTGCTCGTGGAGTGAAAGTAAATGTTTTTCTAGCATCCAAAATATGCTTTCCTCGTAACCACCATTAAACCTTTACTGGGAAACAGTGGTGGTCCTTCAGTAAGTGAAGAAAAGAGAACTGTGTAGCGGCTCCATCCACCCTGTTTGTTTTACACAGCAAAAACCTGCAGTACAGAAGTTAAAATATGCAGATGAACTGTTAATACGAAAAAAGTATTTCTTATCCGATTACTCGATTAATCTACAGAATAATCGATAGAATACTTGATTCCTAAAATAATCGATAGCTGCAGCCCTAATCAAAACATGGCATTATGTGTCCAGCAATGCTTATAGCTGAATATGTGAAATCAGTCATTTTAGACCAGGGGTGCCCAACTCCAGACCTCGAGAGCCCCTGTCCTGCAGGTTTTAGATGTGTCTGTGCTTCAACACACCTGAGTCAAATATAGAAGTCATTAGCAGGTCTCTCGAGAGCTTGACTGCATACTGAGGAGGTAATTCAGCCATTTGATTCAGGTGTGTTGGATCAGGGACACATCTAAAACCTTCAGGACAGGGGCTCTCGAGGCCTGGATTTGGGCACCTCTGCTTTAGACCATTGACGTACTCTTTTTGTATCTAATTGACACCATACTAAATGTTCCAAGATGATGACTGCTAAATTATTTAAAAATATATAATTGCTCTTCAGATTGAATTTGATTGTAAGTCTAGAAACTTAGTTTACATTTTGAGCAGGTTCCAGATGTGCAACGCAAAGTAATTACTGTTTTGATGTAATTTACTATTTAGTGTTTTTTTTTTATTTTTATTGCAGTTATGATTTTTATTTTTTTTCCTCCTGTAATCTGTTGGTCATTACTCCATCCATTCACTGAGGCAAGAACTGATGTTTCTCAGCTGTTTGGAAATGGAGATCAGATTTAGCCAAATGACATCATATGCAGAGTTGGTTAATCCCAGGAAGAGGACTTTGTGTGGTGCTGATGGTCTGCTCTGTCTACACAAGTCTTTGGAGGCCATCAGAAGTTATAATTCAGAAACCAGCAACTAATGGCTGATGACATAATCATTTATTTATACAAGCTTCAAGTGTTTTGCTCTAAGAGTCATCCTTCAAATGGCATGTAACATTTAATCTCAGCGCCATTTGCAGCTTGTTGTAGCTGTAGGATTTGAGGCTACAAGGGCTGTATTTGTGCTAATATCATCAAGTCTGTAATCTTTTTAGTGTTGAGCAACAGCTAGCAGTCATTTATCACTGTTTCATTTCCCATCTTGCCCCTTACAGGGTGTCTTCAGTAGTTAGAATGATGCTGCAGTGTTGTGCCTGAATGGCTGACATGCTTTTGGGAAATCTAGTCCTGTGAAGTTATTCATGGGCATAGATTTGTGAGCATGAGATAAAGATTTCAGAATCTACAGTTCTGGCATTTTTCAGGGTTGGGTTTCTTTATCTGTTTACGTTTTTTGTATCATAAATTTTTCAACTTTGATGTAATGGCACAACGCTTTTCAGGGTGTTTCCAGTATGCAGAAAAGGACAAAAGAATTGAAGATCTTGAAAAAAGGTGCAAAAAACTTGA
>VUQK01005848.1:21683-34347 GCA_015106715.1 Bujurquina vittata | reverse complement strand
TTGAGTTCTAATTCAAATAATAGTTTTTGATTATTGTTTTTTCTTTTTTTTTTTCTTCTTTTAAATCTTCTAAATTTCTTCATTGCCTGTGACGACACTGGCTTCAGTCATTGAGCGTATCAGTAAGGTATGGGTGATATCTGCTTCTTCTTCCCCTTTCCCAGTACTTACCTATCATCCACCCTCCTCCTGCCTTCTTTTACGCACTAGTCACTGTGTCTTTGAATGAGTGAATCTCAGCTTTGTTAATTATCACCCCCACCCCCTCTTTCTTTGGCTCTCTGCAGACCTTCACAGAAAATAATGATTTTATGGAGTTTTGCGCTTTTCTGCTCTCCCTAAAAGTGCCGTGAGACGTTCACAGCAGAGACAGAAGGGGAAAATCCAGATCCTGTAAGAAGTACAACATGCAATTTGGTAAAAAAAATAAAAGAAAAGAATCAAGCAAAGTGCAAAATTTGTGATGAAGTTTAATAAAGTTTATTTTACTAGTGCCCTTTAAACCCATTGGAAATAATGCCCCAAGGCATTACAGTGGAAAATCAATATGCTATGAGAAACAGAAGATTATCTGTCAGAAGGCTCAGACTGAAAACGCCTGATCAATAACTGAGATCAATAGCTTACCATTCACTGAGCCATGCTCCCCTTGTTACAGTTGTAATCATGTCAAGTTTCAGTTGATCTTCTGTTGTTTTCATTCTTATCCCCTTTTAAAGGCCTCTCAGTACTGTGCAAAAGTCTCGAGCCACCCCTCATTTCTTTGTATTTTGCTTCCAAAGAGACAGTTTCTTGTCATTTTTTAAAGCGGACTGGAGCAATAATTCTCCGGGCTTTCTGAAAGTCTTTCTTGGACATTGGCTACTTTCTTGTTATACTGCACCAATAAATTTGAGGAAACTGGGCAAGTGGAGGGGGAACAGTATCTGAAAGGCATGCCCTTAAAAAACAAAAATCCAGCAAATCACTGACGCAGAACCTGAGAGCTGGATCTGGCCCTTTAGCTGATCCACCTACTGTTCACTGAAGCCTCATCAGAAAGGGTTTCAGTGGAAGGGTGGCTGCCAAAAGCCTTTCTTAACGAAAGGAAAACAGGGAGAAAAAGCCATTGTGTGTTTTTCTAACACAGCTTTCCCTATTTTATAGACTGCATTTCAACATATGTTTGCGCGTTTCTGTTAATTCGCTGCATCTAGTGCCTGTTTTCCCAGAAAAATATAAAGAAATGAGGGGTGGCTCAAGACTTTTGTACAGTACTGTAAATAATATTGGGCTGCTGTATCTCAGCTGTGCAATGACTCAAAATCCCGCTTCAATATCACAAGTATAAAATCAGCATGTTATTTTCCATGGTTCTATTTTGCTTTTCTGTTTTTTTTTCCCATTGTAATAAAGAAAAGAAGCATTGTTAGGCTTTCTGCGTCTAGTTATTGGCTGTAACTTTTAAATGAGAGCGTGGCACTGGGTTTTATGAAGCGATGGTAAATGTGGCCTGGATGTTTTCCTTGGCACAGAAGAAAACGCAAACCGTTCATGAACTTAGGTTCTTTTTGCAGAAGCTCCAGACAATGCATGGAGACCGATGTGCTTAGAGTACATAAAACTACTCTGTCTTGAAGGGGGGGGGGGTAATATAATATAATACTTATTCTTAAATCCCAATGTTCTTTGAACTTGGGCTGGGTACATGGCTGCAAATATTTTTACATGATTAAATACACATATGCACACAGTTAAGACTTTTACAAAGAATTTTAGAATTTTTGGTCTATCAATTTAAGAGAAACATATAACACATTTCCTTTATAATACCTTCCATCTCCCTGAAAAAGCCTCCTGGATTCTTCCTTTTTTCTGGCATGAAATAGTATCACTAGGGGACAAATGCAAATATAATCCATACTGTACTGTGGAGGGAAAAAAAGACACGGTGCACCCAATCGTAGACAATACATTTGACTGACACACTGTTTTGCTAGGATCACATTTCCACTGCTCCCGTAACCAAAGACGCTAAGCCACTAGGCATTCTCTATTCTAATGTATGTAAAACCTTTCTGATTCTTACAGCGAGCGTCCTTTCAGCAAGGTGAAGAAATATGTGAAATCAGGTTATTATTGACATCAGAGGGCGGTTCAGTCGTGGAGCTGATTGCCAAGTACAATTGAAGAGGGTCACAGATTGATTCAAATGTAATTTTCAACATGTGTGGCGTAAGCGGACAGCACTGATCTGAATATCTCTAATCAGGTTACGCTGACCTGCTGGCTTCCATTTCCCCATTTGCATGTGAGACTTCAGGTTTGTGCGAATGGATTTTCAGCCATTTTCCGATGTGTCACTTTCATTTCCTGCTTCAAAATGACATAATTGTGGCATGGAAAAAGAGTTCTGTTTCCTTTTTCCAAACAACCACACAGCAAACAGGTAGAAGATATAGCTACGCATGATGTATTTGACAAGACAAACCCAAATGCAGGACACAGACAATTTCATCAGTGGTAGCGATAGAGTTTACGACTGGCAGAGGGGCCGGAAGAGCTCTCACATGATGAGATTGAGGTACACTGGTGAGTGGATTGAAGGCAGGTAGGTTGGCAGGCTGGCTGGTAAAGCAGGCAAAGTTGTAGGGAATTAATCTAAATGACAACCTCCATGGCTGAATCCAAGACAGACAGAGAGAGAAGGGTATGGAAATTCTTGAGATAATAACTTGAAATTGGTGTAAACAAGCATCAATACAACAGAGCACAGTGGGATAAAAAAACAACCCTAGAAACAAAAGGGATGAACTCTGGATATGTTTTTTCAAGAAAGAAATACTAACAAATATTAACACTATATGGTCTACCTTTCTATACGAGTCTATAGTTCACAAGTATTTTTCTATAAGGTTTGTCCTCCATCACACAGTGAAACTCAAAAACACAACTAAAGTAAGGAACATAGAGCCAAGAGCACACCAAACCTACAGGCGGCACTATAACTTTAAGCCCAGAACAATGCAGGCAAATCAGAATCACTGGCACCCTGCCCAGTCACCAGTTTTGTATTTCATCAGTGCAAAATGAGTTGTTTAATGTCATCACCCTGAAAGGTATAAGGTGTAGTCATCAATAACAAGACTAGGCTTATCTACATTCTAGTTATTAATTGGAAGCCACACCTTGTAATGCGGAACTACAAAGGTGATCTTTCATCAGACGTCAGAACACCAGTGCAAACACTCCCTCAACCAACAAAAGAAAAGAGTGCAAAACTCACACTGTAATTGCAGCACAAATATGACAGGGCAGGATATTGTCAGCAAAAAGACAAAAGGTTCATTAGATTTCTTTCATACACTGCTCAAACAATGTTAATGTTTTTAATTAGTTTCAGCTATTTTGGTGTTAATGAAATTAATAACCGGTGTACAACAATGAGACAACCCCTACAAATAAGAATGGTTTTACGGCAGGTCCAGTCTGAGTGCATGTGACAGATCCTGAGAAGCCACGGAGAATGTTATGCTGCCTGTAACATTGTTCAGCATGACCGGTTTGGTGGTTGGTCGGTGATTATCTGGGGAGGGATATCCATGGAAGGGTGCACAGACCGCTACAGGATAGGCAACAGCACCCTGACTGCCATTAGGTATGAGGATGAAATCCTTGGACCCACTGCCAGACCCTATCCTGGGTTCCTCCTAGTGCACGACAGTTCTCGGCCTCATGTGGCAAGAGTATGCAGGCAGTTTCTGGGGGATGAAAGAGGCAAAAGCTGGGTACACCCTGGTCTCCAGTCTATCGCAGGCTTTTTTTTTCCTGCTCATTTTTCACAGGTGCATAAATGAAGGGCAATAACTGCTGGGTTTGATCCCCAACCCCACCACATTACAAACTGTCCTTGAGCAAGACACTGAAGCTCCAAGCAGCTCCTCACAGCAGGCCAGGAGCTGGTGCGCAGAAGCTCCCCGGCCACTTGTCTGTGAGTGAGTATGAAAGTGTGAATACGAAATGTTTTGTAAAGCGCTTTGTATGACTTCTAAAGTTAAAAGGAGCTGTAGAAGTACAGACCATTTACCATCTCTGCGCGGATCAGCTGTAAGTAGATGTTTCGTCTTTCTAAAGGTCATGAGACGAAGGGGAGAGGAACAACTTCTTTAAGGTTCCCTGAAGATGCAAACTTTATATATTCATTAAAGCTCTTTGTCATTTTGCCCTTATAATCCTCCTCTCTTTTGTGCCACTGCCTGAATATTAACTCCATATCTTCAATCCATTGTCTAATTAGTGGCCAGATTTTAATAATAGAGTGATACAGCACAGTCCGATCTAAGAGCCCTATTTATCAAATGACTGCCCCCGTGCATGTGACCGAGGACCCCTGTGTCCTTTTGCTATAAGAGGCTTTTGAAGTGCCACTATCTTAAGTCCCAGAGTGTGACTGCATACTGAGCAGTGTATGCACTTCTTTCGCCTTCTCAGAAAAATGCACTCTTAAGCATTTTTCTCTTGAAATTTTTGGTTGTTTTCCATTTCCAAAAACAAAAGTAGTTTTCTCTGACTCACGGCTGTTCTAGTTTCCTCTTTTAGTGAAGTGTGGGGGGGGTTTTGTGGCAGTTTTCCAGCTATGGTCTGTGGTGTAAAAACATTTACGGCAAGAAGAGGGGAGTTTGAGAGACTGAAGGGAAAAAAGAAAAGGGAAATGGTCAAAAGGAAACAGGGAATTGTCGTGTCCAAACAAAAACAATGTAAAGCTTTATTTGTGATGTTAAAAAAGTCCCCAAACTCTAGATAAAACTTTAGATATTTTCTCTCTCACTGTAAAACCACCTCTCTGGCAACCGAACAGTAGCAAACAACACTCTGCAGCACTCCCACGGCAGGACAAAGGTCATTCAGTCTGCAACAGATGTTACAAGGCCAAATCACAAGTTACTGTAAGCTTTCCACCGGAGATTAAGTTCCTGTTTCCCTCCAAGTCCGTTGTGATCGGCTATGGTCCTACACAGACAGAGTAAACAGATGAACCAGCAACCTAAACGCTATTACCAGCCACGATAGCATATCTGATATTGTGTCAGCCCACATGTGTGTCATCATGTCAAAATGTATCTCTGGAGACACCTAGTTTAGCAGGAACCACCACAAAGGCGATTTAGAGCTCTTTGGCAGTTTGAACAATATGGCATTCAGGCTAATGGGGACTCATCACCTGATGCTTGGCCAACACAGCAAATGTAGCCACAATGCTGTATCAACAATGATGTTATCACATGGGAAGAAACGTAAGCAGCTATGTTTGGTATGGTGTGAATGAAATCTGCCAGAGGCACGACAAACAAACAAACAGGTTCTACAGAAAACTGTGCCCATCTTGGTAACGTGGATTTGTTCTTAAATAGTATCCAACATCAGATCTTGCTATGACATTTTTCCACGGACGGCCTGAGCCTGTCTCTATAAGATTTGTTTTTTTGGAACTGCGCCCCTGCTTAGAGATGATGGTTTAGTAGAAATCAGTCTTAGTCTTAGTTAATGCTAAGCTTTTCTCTTTCAAAAACTTCTGTATTGTGGTTGCATCCACATATAACTTTTTCCCCTGTCAACTCTAACAATAACGCTGCAGGCTCCAGGTTGTTTTCATAATGCAGCCTATATTTTAATGAGAAATAATAGCTTGTCGGACTTGATAACATTCAAATGAATACTCTCACAATTCCTACATATTTTACCCAGAGACTGACATAATACACTCATTTTCACATGCACATATGTGCTGAATGAGACTCCACAGGAGGCATAAAGCCTTTAGCTCTTGAGTCAGAGGACCTACCAGGCTGCATGGCTCATTACAGCTCCTGAGCCCTCCTCCACAGCCCTGTAATTATAAATCCCCTGACAAATCATCCACATAAAGCCTTTCATTAGCATATGGGAACACAGGAAAGTATGAACTCATCATTGTCCAAGATTTCCATCTAGTTTCCTCTGGGTTTTAAATTTACATGGGCAAAATGGCCTGTTTGTTGACATTGCAAGTGCAAGGGGAAGTTTGGAGTGCTTCATGCCTGTGCAGGGGCTGTTTGAGTGTTTAATCTGTGTTTTTGTCTCTCTGTGTGTGTGTGTGTGTGTGTGTTGCATTAAGGGAGGGTAAAGACTGATTGCATTGGAGAAGGCTGAGATGTAATCAGAGTAGGCAAATGCTACAGTCTGAGAGGCGTGTTTACGCTTATCAGCCACACACACGCAAATAAAAAATTCATTTTGTATACACCCATGAAGAAACCCTTAGCATTTCCTCTTATACAAAGATAATCACACGTTTGGGCTTTGGCACAGCGGGGACTATCAGAGAAACTTGCGATGGTGCGCAGAGAGAGCAGTGTAACAGATAAGAAACACAAAGTTATGCCATGAAATCCAAACATAATGTGCTGTCATTAGTTTGGATTTGTTGATTTACACACAGTCCTTGGTGTTTCATTTCCACTGCTCTAGAGTCCAGTGGTTGCGTACTTCACACCACTGCATCCGAAGCTTGGCACTGGGCTTGGTGATGTAAGGACTGGATGCAGCTGCTCGGCCATGGACGCCCATTCCATGAAGCTGTGCACTGTTCTTGAGCTATGTGAAGGTTACATGAAGTTTGGAGGTCTATAGTGATTGACTGTGCAGAAAGTTGGCGACCTCAGTGCACTATGCACCTCAGCATCTGCTGACCCCACTCTGTCATTTTACATGGCCTACCACTTTATGGCTGAGCTGCTGTTGTTCAGAGGCATCTCCACGTTTTATAATACCAATGACAATTGGCTGTGAAATAATTAGTAGCAAGGGAATCTTATGACTGGATTTGTTGCACAGGATGGTATCCTACCACGAGACCACACTGGAATTCACTGAGTTCCTCGGAGTGATTCGTTCTTTCATAAATGTATGTAGAAGCAGTCTGCATGCCTAGGTGGTAGGTTTTATGTACCTGTGGCCATGGAAGTGATTGGAACGCCTGAATTCAATGATTTGGATGGATGAATAAATACCTCTAGCAAGAGAGTGCAGCTAGGGATACATCATTGGGATATTAGGATCAGATATTGGTCCATTACTGATGAATAAAAGCTGGATCAGATTTCTGTGACAGCGACATGGACCCATCCATTTAGTTTTGTTCTATATCGTCCTGTGTTACATTTCAGTCTGGCTTTTTTAAATCTCATTCCATCCAAACAGCTCTTCTTAGAGTCTCCAGTGGTATTTTGATGCAAAGTGATGTAGGGATATGTCCTTTTTTTCTGATGTAGGACCTGACCTCTGCCTTTGATGCTATTGACCATCACATCATGCTTGATAGATTGAGATACTGTGCGGGTGTATTGGAGTCTGCTTTGGAGTGGTTCTTGTGACACCAGTCTGAACAATCCTTTTCTGTGGCTGGTTCTAAGTACAGGTCCTCTTACACTTTTTCTTGCCTACGGTGTGCCACAAGGTTCTATTTTGGAGCCTTTACTGTTTCTGTTATATCTACCCCCTCTTGAGCAAATTGTGAGCACTTTTAAGGACATTTCTTATCATTGCTAAGAAGATTGCATTCTGTTGTTTATTAGTGTGAATCACCTTGTGAAATTTATCTTGAAAGGTGCCATACAATAAAAATTTTACTTACTTTTCCTCCTCTGGCACAGGTGTGGCACTGTCTCCTGTGTGTGAGGAGGAAAAGGAGAAACACCTGTAACTGTAAATGACAGCAGTTTGCAGCCTAATGACTCTCACTTTGATCTGAAATTAGAGCAGTGCAAATAAATTAGATGAGTAACACCAGGATATTATAAATGTTTTCACTGTCCTGGGCCTGTTTTAATTTATTATTTTACTAATAAATACAAAAATTGGGATGCATTTATTTGGTACATTTGACTTCACAAAGGAAAGGAAAGTTGTTAGGTTAAGCTTGATGTTTCCTTGAGCAAATGATGGATGCCGATTATTAATTTAAGACTTATTGCAAAGCATCCCTAGGTACCACTGATCAAATTTATTTCTGCTCGTCTAACAGTTAAATGTCTGAATTAAATTACTTACATTAAACTGTCTCCTTAAGAAAAAATGTTTGTTTATTTATTTATTTTTACCCCCATCACACTATTTTTCTCCGTAGTGGAAAATGAGAAGAGTGTCACAAGGGACCATACTATAGGCTTTCAGCGTTGTTCATCTATCAGTTTTGTCTCCTGTCTGCCAGCTTCCCCATTTAAAACGTATTGTTCCGGATCACAAGATGAGCCACGGTTTGCCCATGCTTTTCCCACGTGCCTACGCTGTTCCCTCTCTGTGCCAGTCTTGTTTGGCACTGGCTGTCTCTCTCTGCAGATATAAGAGGCTCATTGAAGTGGTGAATCCCCAGAAGACAGATCTGCGGGGGTTGGTGGAGATGCCTAATAACAAGCCGTCTATTATGACTCCAAGACAGATGCAGGTTGTGTAGTATGTTTACTGGGAAGTGATAGTAGGCCTGTGTGTATGTGTGTGTGTGTGTGTGTGTGTGTGTGTTGTTGTGAAGGCTAATCAAATGACCATTGTTGATTATGTCTGTGATGTAGGTCAATGGAGTTTTCCACCCGCCTGTACCCACTGGACTTTTTGACCTTTTGCTTTCTGAGAACCTCCTTTTAGAGCCACTAGGATGGGTTTGCATGTGTTTGTGTGTAAAGATTGCCTTGCTGAGAGAGTGAATGATGTCACCAATCCCTGCAGCACAATAGGCCCTGTTGATGTCTCCTAGCAGTCTGAAAAGAAAGGCAGTGTTCACTGTCTTGCCCTGTGGCTACACCACACTGTTATTGACCTCTCTGGTCAGCACCCAAGATTAAGATACACTACAAACTGTACTTATCTCTGTATAGCAGCAGACAATAGTGAATTAACCTTAAAGGGATACCACCCCATCATCCATCCCTTAAACCATAATTTAGTGGTAGAGCAGAGTATGAGAAGTGGAAAATCTAGTTTTATCCAGTCAACTCTAATCATGGTGCATATAAAGATTTCTAAAATAATAATTTCTTAGCCTTCAGAGCTAATGGTACTTCATCATGAAACATTTAAAAACACTGTTTTATCCTCATTGGAGTTATAGTACAGCAGTTAGCACAGTTATTTAAATGTGGGTTTCACATTGCACATTGTTTTGAGTTATTTACCAATATCATTCTAAGTATCCCTGCCAGAAGTCTTTCATTTGGAGGGACAGATTTGGAAAATCAGAAAACTGAAGCAGGCTATGTTATGATCACAGATTTAATACAACTTGTGAGCACTTTCAGCCAAAAAGTACTTCATTTTTAGGGTTTCAAGAGGATTCGTGAAGTGAAAGTATTTCACAAGATATGAGCAAAAATAGACAAAAGACAAAATAAATATAACTCAGTGTAAAACACGCAGCTTTTGTTTTTAATTTCCACACTTTAGTCTTCTTGCAGTTCTTTAAATTTATTGCTAATTGTAAAAGCACTGATTGTAAATATCTGATATCCTTGGGTGTGCGCCACTGATGCTACTAAGGTCAAATATTATCGACATGTGCAGGTTTTGGTGGTGTGGTTACAGCGCAGTACACACAACACAAATACAAAAAGCAAACACACAGTACTATGCAAAAGTATTGAGATACCCCTCATTTCTTTATATTTTGCTGGGAAGATGGAGAGTATGTGCAGTGATTAATTGAAATATGTGCAAACACACTTGGAAATACTGTATTTAAGGCAAAAACAGTCTGTACAATTCCAATGAGCTTGAAAATCAGTATTTAGTATGACCACTTTTATTCTTCTACAGCCTGAACTCTCTTAGGCAAGCTTTCTTGTAATTTCTTTAAGTTGTATTCAGGAAGATGGACATTCCAAAACTTTCAAGATAATCTCACACTGCTTCAACCAGGTTAAAGTCCAGGCTCTTGGGAAACTATTGTGGGTTTTTTTTCTATCCAGGTATGCTTCTACAGCATTGACAGTGTGTTTGGTGTCACTGTCATGTTGCAAAATGAAGGCACTGCCAATCAGATGCTTTCTGTTCTGTACTGCATGGTGGATCAAAGTCAGTACTTTTCTGCATTCATAATTCTGTCAATTTTGACTCACTGTGCCCTGACTGTGTATCATAGACTCCAAAAGACTTGTTGCCACAGATTTTCAGTCCAGTTCTTGAGTAATTTAGCATACCTCAGGCAAAATGTAAAGAAATAAAGGGAGGCACAAGACTTTTGCACAGTAGTCTACTACAATATGAACAGGTGTTTACAATTTGCTGCCCAAAATGTAAAGTTTTGAAACACAATTAAGGTATAGTGCAATTCTATTATATGTTATCTTCATGCTTGGAAACAGAAATAAACATCACAGATAAATTTATGCCTTCAAATTACATAATTACCATGATGTGTATTATAAATTCTTGTGAACTGATGATTTTTCTTAATTGAGGGGGTTTGATTTAAAGTAATAGCTCACTGAAATGAAACAGTTGTATATTATTCCAGCTGAAATGAATCAACTGAACCAATCTAGCATAATGTGGTTAGCATTTGGCTACTCACATCTCTGTCATTTGATACTTGAAACATACAATGAGATGAAAACAGCAAGGAGAAAGCCTGAAGGGAAGTTTGCCACAAAGTGCCCTATTCTACCTGCAGAAAGTAAATCATCCAGCCACTTTTATCAAGAAGGTGTTCTGCATAGCACTAAGCTGATTTATGGACTGTAACATAGTGGCCATTTGTATACACAGAACTGCATGCATAAAGAGACTGGAACTTGTTACTCACCATGAAGGTTGTTTTTTTGCTTCTGAACTGCTCTCCCACATGCAATTAGGCCTGATGAAGTGTGACACAATCTGCATAATACTGTGAAAGGTTATAGGTATCAAAGCAACAAACCCAGTGACCTCTGTGCATAGGGGATAGCAGCACATAAAGTACAAATATGCATGCAGTTAGTTAAGTCTCACACAAACAGACACATTCAAGTTCTCAGCTGTTCTTTCATAGGAGGTCATGGCCACCTTCTACTACTATCAGTGTAAATCCCATATTCCCTGAACCAGACCCCCAGTTATCCCTATAACTAAAACAAGCTGGGTGACATTGGGATGCCAATAGAGTCCTGCTCTCTGTAATCTCTGGGCATTGTTGTTGTCTGGTTGGCCTCCAATCTAGGCTTTATTGTCAAAATCCTCCATAGTTACACTTTATCCTCCTCCACATAGTTGCATACATACAGTAAGTAAAGCATAAGCATTTCCAGATATTAGTAAGCAATACAAGCTATGTGAAATGGATGCATTTATACACACACACTGGAAGTCAGTCATTATACAGGCTTATACAGACCTTATGTAGTAAATAAGGATATTATCAGAGTTGGATTAAATATCTGGAGAAATATCTCATGAAAATCTGTCTGGTCAAGCGAATACACACCAAATGACAACCCACTCTCACACTCCCATGGCTAGCGTGGCTAAAGACATGGATGGAAAACTGGACAATTTGTGTGTACAATGTCTGCCTTTAAAATTTGGGAACTGAGGCTGGCTGAGCATATACATCCATACACACTCAGACCGTTCGCATAGCACAGTAATAATGAAAATCTTTTTCACTGCATGCCAAGACTCCTACTGAGGCAAAGCCATGTGCTTCTGATGCATTACTCGTTGTTGTTCCATTCACACTCAGTTTTATTTTCAGCACATGAAAAAAAAAAGTCACAGACAAACAATGAGCTCACATGGATCCTATCCTCCCACTGGGCCCAGGCAGCTAATAGATGCCTGGGTCCAGCCTGCTCTGAAGCATCTGATGTCTTTATCTCATAGTCACGTCACCACCCAAGAGTGATAAAGACTGTTAACCCTTAAATTCTCTCTTGTGAGAGGTGAAACGTCCCTAATATTTTTTGTTTTTTTACAAATTATATTGGCTCATGTCAGTTTGTCAAGATTGACAACATAATAGCATATGCATGCATCACTATAGATACACTTGGCTTATGTGCCATGTTTTGTTTTAGTGCATGTGCAGATGGGTGTAGGGAGGAGACTTAGTCATGTTACACCCCCCACTGCCTCTTGGTTTTACCCTAGAGGCCCCTGTGGTGTATGATGCTAATATATTTAGCGGAAATCACATCAAGTGCTCCATCGATTGCAAGAATGACATCATCCTCTTCTTCTCTCAGACCTTCATATCCCTGATGGTGCAGGGGAAATAGGGGAGAGAAATCTTTAGCACAGAGAGTGATCTGCTTTCAAGAGAATAGTGGTCAATGCTCATTTTCACCTGTCTTTCATTTTCTCTCTCACACAACCCCATCCACATGCAGACTGATGAGCATGTGCGCTAAAGGGCAATTTTTTTTTTTCCTTCTCCACCATAGAAGTTTCCACATTAGTCTGCAAGAGGCAGGGCAGACAATCTATGAGACAATTACATTAGAGTGCCAAATGTGTGTGGAAAAGCTTCTCACGCACTTAGGGTGAGAGCTTATGAAAATGAGCCTGTGTGTGTGTGTGTGTGTGTGTGTGTGTGTGTGTGTGTGTGTGTGTGTGTGTGTGTGTGTGTGTGTGTGTGTGTGTGTGTGGTGTGCAGGAGTGTGTATATTGGGTGGGCTATATA
>VUQK01005848.1:1318-13392 GCA_015106715.1 Bujurquina vittata | reverse complement strand
CTCCCAGCTAACTGGAACCATCCCAGAAGGGTGTACAAATTGCAGGCAGTGATCTAATTTAGCATGAACCCACACCCCCGGCCCCGTAGAACAGCAAAAAAAAAAAAAAAAATCCATTATGAAGAAATATGATGACTTGCACTTGCTGCTCCTTACTGGGTTTGGGCCATCAAGTTCACTCTCACAGATGAACTGCAGGTTGCACAACAGCCCAGGGGAGAGCAACCAAAGCAGGTAAAGCAGTGTTAAAGGAACAACCCACAATTTGGGAATACATCATCAGTCAGATCATAAAGGGAGCCTTAAATTACCTTTCTGTGTATGGAGGTCGGCAGGCTAGCTTAGCTTTAAATGGAAACGTCCAGGTGAGATCCACCAAATTAGAAAGGCTACACCTTCGCACACTTCCAGCACCATTTTGTAGCTAGCGAGCAAATCCATGTTCACGTTCTCAGCTTTTTTTTCATTCTGACTGAAATCATTTTGATAGAAAGGTGAGTCAGTTGCACACATGAGGTCATATTTAATATGGCCTTGTTAAATTAAAAAGATAGCTGTTGCACTTTCACTTTCTAAATGTGTATAGAGGTAAACCCAGAGGGAGCGCCAGGATTCCGTTAGCTTACTCTGTTCTAGTATAAAGACTGAAAGCAGGTGGGAATTGTTTCCTTGGATCGCTCCATGGTTAATCTTACATACAACCATAAAGTAAGCTGGACTAGAGTTGTCAGTCATGCTAGTGGCTCTGTGAGGTTGCACTTAAGCACACTGTTGCTTTAAGCGAAATATTAATGTAAGATTCCCCAACATGGTTGGCTATCTGCATGGCGGCCATATTCAGAGTTGGCCAAACTCTTTAGATACTGAGGAAAATGTGCTAATGAAAGGAGAAAATGCCATCCCATAATTTATGGTGATGTACTATTCAGCCATCAGTAAAAATGATCGCCATAACTGACAAGTGACACAGATAAGGCCAACTAGTAGTGTCTCTTTTTTTTTTTTATTTCATGCCATAAACTGCTGATATGTTTTGAACTTCTAGTAACAGGCTGTGTTGATCCCACAGCTGAACTATGAACATTACACTGCTGCAATAAAATCTGCTTATTATGAAGTTGCTGTGAAAAACAGAGATTTATATTTTTATTTTAAGCCTTATGAGCTATAATAAAAAGCTCTGAGTGAATGTAACATTCACCAGTACTCAGTTTACATTAGTTATGTACAGCAAAGAACATGCTGTGGCTGTTAAACAACCTAGGAGCAATGGGCAAAGTATCTTAGATTAGCTTTTTGTAGTCCATCTTTGAAATGTTCTAGTTTTACCACAGCAGACCCATGGCATTATTAAGGAGCCTTTGCAGGAGCCTGCAGTTTGTATGGAAGATGCCAACACTCACAAACCACGTAAAACTTGAAAACGTGCGTTGCAAAGTGTAAACAAAGAGCAAAGATGAATGATAGAAACATGGGAAGTTTTCAAGAAATAGTAACATCACATGACCCTCCCTATTTCAGTGTAGAGCAAAAACTAGCTTTAAAACTTTTGGACTGTTTCATCTTTAGACGCCGATTTCACTCAACAAAGAGGTCCTGAAATGCTGGACTACACCTTTAAAAGATGACCATGTTGTAGAGTATTTACTGGAGGAGAGTTATACAACAGTGCTATGCAGTGGGTGTGGAATTTATTTTACGGCATGGCTTTACAATTGTTTTTACTGGAAGGAAATGGCATCTCCATCGTCTCTGACTCTTGAGGTCATACTGGCTGTCTGTCACCCTGACACAATATCACTTTCTCATCTCCATTTCTCTCACTAATTCTCCAATGACACCTGATCCTTTTCACCTCAACACAATTTTCACCTCACCCGTGTCCTAAAAGAACAAATTGCACCGAGCATGGCGACACGGTATCGTGTGACAACACTCTGTAATGCTCTTGCTAACGTACAAGCAGGTGGATGGAAGGAGCGATGCTGTGACATTCACACTTCCTCCGTGCCACACTCATTTCCCCCTTAATCTCGATGGACATTTTGCTCATGCTCTTTGTCTAGACTGTCTCTTGATTTGTCACTTTCTGCCACCGTGCCATTTTCATTTCCTTGTGCCTCTCAATGCCCACTATTCGTCACATTTTTTTCTACCTTGCAACCATCATCCTTTCTGCTTCCACCACCTGTACCCGCCTCCTGAAAGCACTGACAGCAGAGACAGCGGCTGCGCAGGGCCAATTTCCTGAGTGCTGCTCACCAACGGCACTCATTTAATTACTGCAGACACAGAGGAGGGAAGTAGGCCCTGTCAGAGCTTTATCCTAGATCAGCATGGTCCTTCAGAACTCCTGCTGTCCTAAGGGAAGATGGTGTGTGTGTGTTTGTGTGTGCCTGGGTTGTGTGTGTGTGTGGGGGGGGGGGTACCTGTCATATTCTATAGTCTCTATATGAACCTGAGTTTACAACAAGAGATTAGCTTTCTTTGTTGGAGTCCTGAGAGGCCTGCTTGCCATATGTTCAGAATATTTCATAAAAACCTTTTGAGGCACACACACACACACACAGAGAGAGAGAGAGAAAGAGAGAGAAACACAGAAGACAACCCTGCCCTTACCCTAACCTTAAACGAGTCTTCACCACCAAACTCAATATGTCATACTATAGGGACTTGATTTTTGTCTCCAACAAAGGAAGCAAGTCCTGGCACAATTCGACACTGTAACCAGGGTAATACAATTACATAACACACTGATGCAAACAGCTGAATCTGCTTTGTGGATATTTTTTGGGAATATAAATAGCATGTAGACAGGAAGTGACATTTTTTCTTAGTGGGTGCAATGGCATCATGTATGTCTCAAGTACTTTGTTTCCCAAGTCTGATATCTAATTTCTCTGCACCTTTTATGTTCAGTGTTTTATAAATACTATTAAAAACTCATCACTGAGCCACTATGTTGTACTGGGTTCCTCCACTGCCATTTCTACTGGACTCCAAAGACACCATTTACTGCTATCAACCACCCAATAAAAAAAAATAATGTAAATTAATGTGGGGCTGAAATTATCTAGTTGATACAATTTGATTAGCTTAAAACTGCAGTGACCAACTGCATGATGAAATATGATGATACATATGTATGTATATGTGTATATATAATCATATGTCATATGTGTTTGTTTTTAAAGATCTTCTGGTTTGGGAAGTCAGACAGCAATGGACATAGGCTCCCGCAGGTTTTTGGTCTTTGGTCTGTTTAATACATTTCAGCGTTCAAATTTAACTACTGGGTTAGAATGAAACAAAAAAGCAAGGAGGCGTAAGCAACTGTGCCAAGGGGTTTGCACAGGGATAAGGTTTTAAAGCTTTTGTCAGGCACTTTCCGATTTTCCAATCAACTTTTTAGTCTCGGGGGCCACGTTGTAATAACGCTGCTTCCCGTTATTGTGCCTGTACATGATCGTGTCAGTCCTTCGGTGTGACTTAATTTGTCCTCCCACAGGAGTCTTCTCTGTGATTGTTCCTGCATGTTTCAGACACAGTCTCCTCTCTTGTTTATATTGAACCCACACCGAGGATGAGAGTAGGATCTGTGGACATCACCATGGCAACAGCGACCGCATGTTGTCCCTTTGAAAACATTAAAAACACACACACACACACACAGCTTCTGTCCAGTTTATAAAAACATCATAATTACAGCAGCACATAAATTTCAAGCCTCTTGATGTTCAGCTGTAGTGCTTCACAAAGAAAATGGAGCCCCTGTCTTTTCTTTGTGAACTCTTCAACCAGTCGAGTCGTGGCAGATTCCGCTATGTCAAGTCTTCACAGTATCATGACGTGTGTTTCTTTTAAAAGTCCTGAGAAATTGGAGGAAGTACACTCTCATATACCCACACACCTCAGAGGTCCTTTCGAGGCAAGCCCCAGATTCAGCTTTGCATGTTCTGACATAACTCTCCAGTATGCCATCTCTAAACTGACAAAAACACAGCTTTAACTCGGCTTGGAGTTCAGCAACACTACTTAACCCACATTATACAGTCCACCTAAAGCCCAGAGAGGACAGCAACATCACATTCTTCTTATCGGGCCCATTAGACGCTAAGATCACATGAATGGAAGTGAAACTTGAGCTAGTTTTATTCCCTTTCTCACTCCACCCACTTCAGCCCCAGTCATCAACAGACTAATCACCAGTTTGGCAGTTCTTCAACATGACCTGGCATGCCTCCAACACAGAAAGAGTTTTTTTTTCTGTACACATGGCAGACTATGATTCGAAGAGTTTGTCTCCAAAATATTTTTACCCCTCCAGCAGATACCCTTTCTGATGTGCAGGGAACTGCTCCAGGATACTATATTTTACTGGCTTTTGATAAATAAGAATCAACAAAAGTCCATATTAATAGGGCTGTATACTCCCAGGACCTGAAATAATTAAAATGTGAACTTGAGTCCCATCTGAGGCATCTATTTTTCTTTTGTAATTTGACTCTTTTGTCAGTTTGTGTTTCATTAGGTTTAGACGACTTCAAAGCAAACATCTCCAATCTGCAACCAGGTTCTTTGCTACAATCTACATGTTAGATTGTTTAGACACCTGTTTAATATGATATTTGAAAATGATACAACAGAGGCAGTGCAATAAAATGTGACACCTGAGGGTCCTGCAAAAGCATCAGTATGTGATAAGAAGCCTCTGTAAATATTAAAGCTACAATGGGTTAGCCTGTCCTCTCTGACTTCTCAAGCCACCTTTATTACTGTGGATGCACCACTACCAGGTCATGGTAAAATGGTGTAAGTGGGGCCTTGTAAATTAACTGTAGTGCACATCATCACTGGAAAAGAGCAAACACTGTGGATCACTGCTACACTTTTAATCATTTTGTGGTGCCACAGAAAAAGCTGTGTCAAACTCTGCACCATACTTGTTAGGAAGCCATACATCCATCCATGTTCTGTCCCATATTCAGGTCCAGGTCATGGGGGCAACAGTCTAAGCAGAGATGCCCTCACCTCCTTCTCCCTGGTCACCTCCTCTAACTCTTCCTAGCTCCGCCCTCCTCCCAGCCACTTTTGAGAAGAAGCTTGATTCTTTATTGTGATCTTCTTGTTAGGAATTGTTGACAGGAAAAAAATGTATAGAAAGTCTTCAGACGCATTTTTTTCAAATGCTTGTTTGAGGACTGATTCCACGGCAGAAAGCAGAAACACTCACACAAATGATCAGTTGATACTGTCTGTTACTGATAAGAGGAAAAGCCTCGACAAACTTGGACAGGTATTCTCACCACCTTCGCTCAGTATGCTGCAGGAGCAGATGCAAGTCTAGAGTACCTTTTAAATTTTAATACCAAATCACATATTTGTGATGCTGCCATCTGTGCTTTCATTTCCTTGCCTGTATCATCAAGCTTGCATATCTAGGAGGTAATGCTGCAATCACTAACATATATTTTTCCCAGTGTTTTTATTTAAAGTGTTAAAGTGGTGGGCTTATCATCCTTGACGAGGTCAACGCTTACTAAGTCAAGCGAGTGCACCATTAATTATATGTCGCTGCATGTAACATCTCACTTTCCTAATACAGCGAAGAAGAACATTTTCAAGAGTGCTGCAGAGATAACTAGTGTACATTTCATGCCTATCGCATGGGCATAACTGGCCTCCAGTACAGCAGCACAGACGTCGCTTTGAAAATATAGGAAATCATTGAGCCAGAGTCGGCTCAGCCAGTTACAAAAGCCATATTTGGGTGAGAGCTGTACATTTTGGGTGTAACTGGTCTGCATTTATTGCCACACTCAGTGAAACCACTGAGTCATGAATAGCAGCTCGCAGCTCTCGCAGCCCCAGACTCGATTTGATCCCCAGCTGTTTGAGGCTGTTTAAAGCGTGAGTCACGTTGAGGGCTTTAAGGTAGCACCGTAACTGACTCTTGTTCATACATGTACGCTCTTGCTTTCTCTCTCTCTCGCCTATCCTCGCTGTCTTTCTCTCTCCGTTTGTGCTGGGACCGTGGGTGGCTACACGGTGATAGCGCTTCCCTCAGGTTGAGACACAGTATGCTGACAGAAGTAGATGATAAAACATGTGTCTGTTTGTTCCTTTTTATCTAGTTGAATGATAAGATTATCGTGCACTTTCTGTTGGTGTTTGAAGTCTATACTGTGGTTAATTTGGTCTTGTGACAGACAGTACGCAAGGCAGTAAAAAAACCACCATGGGAGCACCGAATTAACTGATGTTATCCTATACTCTTGAGATTTTGGGATTAGGGGATGGTCCAAAAAAAAAAAAAAATCAGCAAAGTTTCTAGGAAAATGCCATATCTAGATCTTCTGTAAATGGCTGACAAGTTGTGAAATGCTCTTTTTTTTTGTACTTTTTGTTTGTGTTGCTGCCAACAGTTAGATGAGAAGTTGTTTGTGCTATAATTATATGGCTACTACCAGTAAGCTTGGCGGAACAGAAACAACCTGCCTCTGCGTAGAAGGTAACAATATCGCCTACCAGCACAACTAAAGCCCACTAATTACTCCTTACGGCATACTGTACTTCTCAACAAGTGAAAATCTCAAACCGTTCCCTTAAATCTTTTCTCTCATTTAACTGCTGTAGATGTTTTTGGAACTTAAACATGAGGGAGATTTAAAAAAAAAAAAATTTACTCAGTATGTGCAAGATTAAAATGTGGCAACAATGTAGCCTATCTGGACCATACTTATATCTTCCTTAGCTACACCTTGTAGAAATCCTGTAAAATAGCTCCTCTGTAAGTGTCCATTTCAGCAAAACTTAAAATAGCTGTGTCCCTTTAACCACTCAGGATTAAATATTCACCTAGGAAATAATATAATATTAAAATAGGATAAGCTGCAGGAAGCCACAGTTTAATTCCTAACACAACACTCGGTGTAATATTCATTATTTTTAAAGACGCTGTCCCAGATAAAGTGAGAAGAACATGTATGTAATATTCATCAAAATGCTACATATTTATATCCCACACAAACGTGCTGCAGTCAGACACTGTGCTATGTGGCCCACTCAGTCTGCATGTGTGGCTGTGTGTGAGTGTGTAATGACTCAACCTTAGGACACTGAAACTTGGCTGTTCCACTGGGGAAAGGAAGTCAGTCAGCGCACGAGACCAGCAACGTGCCACATTCAATATTCAACACGCACACTTTACCAGCCAGCATTTTTTACACTCTACACACACAAAATATGAAGTCACAACCGCTATATTGGGTTATACGTGTACAGCGCTTCAAAGAGTTGGGCAGGTTTTCATGTTCATACAAACTTGAGGGAAAATTCCTCCAATGCTACTTTGCCAGAATTACTCATCGGATGTGGCGTTGACGAGTTAGGGGTGGAGTGGGGAAATCTGACTTTCACATATTTTTCACATCATGGTATGGAAAAATTATGCTGGGACCCTCTCTAATACCCCCCCAATTTGTTACACTTCTATTTGTGCCACATTTCATGTGTACAACCAAGTGTGACACTAGCACCCACACACTAAATTAATCAGGCCTAAACCCTCTGAAGTCAAGCTTTAAAGGAAAAAATGCCAATATCATAATGTCAACTTGCATCCAGTGAAAATGCTAACTCATTAGGTCTAGCTTACGGTTAGCAACCATATAACAATCACTGGCCGCTAGGGCAAAATGTGTATTCCTCGACTCTGTGCAAGTGGTTACTGGAGGTTGCTGGCAGTCTCTGTGTAATCGATTGCTAAAGCCCCATTCACGCAGAGCAAGGGATGGGGCAGTGACACACACACCAGTGCATGTCCACACTGCTGGATCAGCTGGTGCAGTATCACTACTGCACCAGCTCGTCTTTGAGTTTGCCGTTGATAATTTTAGCCCACAGTGAATTATTGCTATGACTATATAGTAGACTTATAGCCTCCATTTTCTCTTTTAATACTGTGCAATGATTTAAGCTGAAATACAGTGAAATATGGTGTCAGTTATGTAACGCTGCCGGCGTGACGTCACTACAGATGAATTTGCTGTCTTTATTAGGAACTGTGTTGCATCAGACGCAATGGCAGCCACGTTATAGATGATGCACCGCCACACTATAAATACTTAATAATTGTTAAATGTGATGGAGTTGATGACGTTTAAAAAGGCAGAACACACAAACCAGTGAGATGAATTATTCTGGGAATGTTTTCACTAAGTTTCACGAGACAGTGGTGGACTGACTGACATACCAACATTGCCATCACAGAGCAGTGACGCCCACACAGCTATAAAGCTGTGTGACAGGATTCTAAGGATATTTTGTTTTTACTGTAGCCACGTAGTTGTGGTTGAAACATTTTAGAATGTGCTACTGAAGATATATTATCTGTAGGCTCTTCCTTCAAGTACACCACATCAGGTGTTTGAATCTGTTTTTGTTTTTGAATATGGCAATGTATATGTGCAGTAATTACTGTAACATGAAGGTGTATGAGGGGGTTGAATAGACTGTTTGGTAACCAACTTGAAAGCTGCAACTGACTGGCCTCGCCAGGCCCCCCACACTGTCAAATGTCACTGCTATAAATACACACACAGAAGCATGCACACAGACACACAGAAGGCTATTTGTGTTTTATATTATTTAACTTGGGGCTCATATGTACATCTCCCCTCTTCTTCTTTTTGTCTCCAGCTTGATAATCCTAGAAACTGAGTTGTAGGGCGTGGAGAGCTTCATGTTTGAGTGGAAAGAGAAAAAGCTTAATATGGATATAGCCACAATTTAATCCTCCCAATTCAAATCTGAGCATTTTATCTTGCCAAGCTTAGTGCATGAATAACTCAGGACATTCTGGAGAGCAGCGACTGTGCGTCAGAATAATAGAGTATGGATACTTTAAAAAAAAAAGGCTGTACAGCGCTTAGAACCAGAGAACCCCAAATGAATTAAGTGAATATAGATCAATTTAAGCCAATTCAGACACATGGAAATAAAATCTATAATAAAGGAAGGCAATACTGAGAAAAAAAGGATTCCTCAGGCATTCATTGTGCACGTTGCCTCATTTTTGTGAAGTACTCAAGGCCAAGCCAGAGCCCACAGAACAACAGTCCAGCGGTATGAGAGCCTGGAACGGCTTCCTGCTTAAATTAACATCAGCAGAGAGAGCAGCAAAGACAGCAAGCATCATGGAAAGTTTGTGGGTTTTTTCACATGACTCTCTTCCTGATGACCGAGGATGGAAATGGGAAGGGCGGTGAATGGCTGCAACTTGTTTTTCAGCCACACCCACACACTCACAGTGACATCACTTGTGTTTGGAACCTAGATTTGCATTTAGGATGCCGTGTTATGTTCTTGTGTTAGTGTGATTTTTTTTTTTTTTTTTTTTTTTTTTTTTTTTTTTTTTTTTTTTATGCTTACTTTGGTTATAGATGTGGCGACAGTTGTTTGTAGTTTTCACTTTTTATTTTTATTTCCCTTACAAACTCCCATGTGATTTTTACAGCATGCTCTCAGGTCATTATCAGCCTTGTGCTCACAAGTGAAAATTATAGGATAATGCCAAACGCTAACGCTATGTAACAGTTCAAGTTGAGAGGTGTCACAGAGTCCTGACTCAGTGGGATTTAAACTGGATAACTCAACATCTACTTAAAGTTTATTAAAATTAGCTGATTCAAGAAAGCCAGTTAACCAGTTGAAATTATACTGTAATACTAAAACCCTTATGAGCCTGGATAAGCATACAGTTACTGCATATAATTTCAACCACTTTCCTCTATGTATTGTATGCATGCAGACTTGTAATCTGTACATACAATGATATGTCAACACCAATCACAGATGCCAGTTGGGTTCAATTGGCTTCTTAATTCAGGGCCAGCAGGGAAGCCCTTTCTTTCTAATGAAAGCAGTAGTTTATAAAATAGTAGTTTAGTAGCTACTATTTTTTTTACTCTTTAACATATATAGTAATAAATGTTAAGGAGTAAAAAAAAAACTTTAAAAATCCATGCAAGTTTTAAATTGGGAGACTGTGATAAAAAAAAAAACACATCCTTTATGAGTGGCTCAGGTTTCAGTTTTTAGTGCAGTGAACACAAATATGCTAAGTGGTTCAAGTAATGAGAAATCCCATTTTATGGCACAAACGGGTATGCTTGCTGACACTGAAACTGCTCTGAAATGATAAGCTGGATCCTGCCCTGAGAGACAGATAAGTACCTGTGAATGTTAAGGGGGCTGTTGTACAGATCTGTGGACGTGCGCGCTGGGAACGTCAGGGGCATTGTTTTGTCTTGTGTCTCGATGAATAGAGCCTATGTTGGTTTAACTTTTCTTTGACCCGCAGATGTTGGTGCCTTTTGCTGGTCTGTGTACCTCGCTTTACCCTCATGGAAATCCGAGCGCGTTCATAAACCCTGCATTGTGTTCACTGCCGTAAAAGAAGAGCGTGTTTTGAAAGCTCTGCCCGCTCCAGCAAAGCAGCCAAGATCTCGCTCTTCAATCCCCGACCTGACATTCTTTCCTCTACTGTAGTTCACGTGTGGTTTTGAGATAAAAGCCTCTATTCATTACCCTAGCGGAGGACCTAACGACAGGATACCCCACCCTCGTCTGGCAACAACCTGGGCCATATTTTACCCGGTGCTGGTGGCCCACACATGGAAAACAGCCAGTAGCACAAAATGATTTCTGCTGTTTCTGTTTCTTTTTTGGGTGCACCGTGTAATCAAGAAGAGCAGGATGGTTTGGGGATTTCCAGGTCTAATTATCCTTCCCTTGCTTGCTCTGTTATCGCCATTGCTTTCTTTCTCTTTCAACTTTTATCTCCCAGTCGAGGTGACAAAATACAGCAACACACCCCCACGTTCTCTGCCAGTAATGAGGCGCTTTGCCTGTCCGCAGATGTGTGTGCGGTGCAGATGTGGACTTTTATGCTCGCCTGCAAATCTCTTGTTTGTTTCACTGTTCCTGCTGCACTCCCTGGGGGATGCTTCCTTCTAGGCCAGTAGGGATAAGTGGCTACTAAGGTGTAGTGAGAATTATGTCAACTCAGGAACACTGCAGTTGAAGTCACAGGCTGTACAAAATATGTCTTTTGAGTATCAGATATATTACTTTGAGCTGGCTGTAAAAAGGTTGTTCTTCATTCTTTTTGAGCATTGTACCTGCTGTTGTATGACTGTGGATTTAAATGGTCCCCAGGTGGAAAATAAAATGGGCTCCGGATTTTGCAGAACTAATTGAAGACATTCTGCAACACAAAACGCCCATAAAATTGCATATAAAATTTTGGGAGGTGCTCATATGTAGGCAAATGTTTTTCCTTGTGTCCAGTCTTTGTGTTCAGCTTACTAGTAGGTAGCTTTGTAGCTTTGTGGGAGTGGCCCCCAGTGTGGTCTTCTGCCACTACAGCCCATCTACTTCAATATATGAGATGGCTGCATTCAGAGATGCTCTTCTGCATACCTTGGTTGTAATAATTGTTTATCTGATCAAGTTCAATCTCTCTAATTTTCTAGGCCATACTTGGATATTCCGTTGCCCATATATGGGCAGATGTTATGTAAACAAAACAAGACTGTGGAAGTTAACATGTAAAGTCAGCAGTTTGCTTGTGAGGAGAAAAAATAAATATAAAAGTTATGGGGAATTTAATTCTCACCACAGATTTAAAGTGTAAAACAGTGGTTTGCATCTGTTTACATCTCTAGATCAGAACTAGCCAGGTCTCCTGTAACACACATAGCAAGTTAGTATGTGAGTGAAACTCTACTAACAACTGCCTTGTGGTAAGAGAAGGGGTTTTACGCATGTATGAACTTGTATGTGATTTTGAGGATTCCCCTGTGCTCTGTGGCCTTTAGTTAACATGACCAGGAACTGAGCAAGTTCTAGGGACATTTGTTATTATGTGGTCAGTCAGTGGGGAGACATTTAAGTTTAAATGCCAAATGTCCCCACTGTTACACTGAAATTCAAGGGGAAAAATATTCTAAAAAAAAAAAAAGCTGGCCTGTATTAAAAAAAAAAAAAATCAAAAAAAAAGGTAAAAACTA
>VUQK01005847.1:18937-31979 GCA_015106715.1 Bujurquina vittata | reverse complement strand
TTTAAAAAATTTTTTTTTTTTATTTTAAGTTTTTTTTTTTTTTTTTTTTTTTTTTAGAATACTCTGTTATGAGCATAAAACCTGAATTAAAAACAGTCAGTATTAGCTTTGGAATGGCTCTAAAACACCACATAGCCAACATTACACAGGTGCAGTGTTAATGCTGTGGAGGAAGAACTAATTGAGTAGTTTAATCATCAAATGGAACAACAGAATTTAAGTGTAAACTCTAAAATAAAGCTGAAAAAGACATAAATTAATTTCTTTAAAAAAAAAAAATCTGTCTAGTGGTGCAGAAATAAAAAGCAGCATGACACAAAGTACAAAAACCTCGAAACTACTTGCGGCTAGTCCGTTCAAGTATTTTATACATTTTAACTACAGTTAATAAGGAACACTTGGTTCTTTTACTTAATCACTACAATTCTGTTTTTGATCCTTATTTATTGTCATTTCTGTTCTGCCACAAACAATAAAGGCACCGAGTTCAACTCGCTAGCAAGGTGTACAAAAGATTTTTAAAAAGTGGCCGGTGAGTCTATAATATTTTGCAGATTAATCTTCGTATGCGATGTTATATATTATTAACAGGCAAAAATAAGATTAACTAAGCTCCACCTCAAACTTGTCCAACAGTATTCGATCCACGCCAGAGAATAAAAAATAATGAGGTATTATTCCATTATGTATTTTTGTAATGAAACTTTAAATGTAGTTTTTATTATTATTATTTAACTCGGGATTTGTCCTCACAGACCGTGACGCACGACTGTGTCCATAGAGCTCAGCTCCTGAAGCGCTCCGTGTTTCAACACATTTGATGCACCTTCTTCCACCACCACCATCATCATCATGCGACTGTTCGGTTCATGAATGCGTGCTAACAGAGAAAGGTTTTAAGTGCATGGCGTTAAGCAGCCTGGCCTGTAACAACATCTTTGCGTTGTGTCAGTGTGGTTAGCGTTATGTTACAGGACGAAGACACCGCTGCGGACTATTTAAAATGTAAAAACTGCATGAATTATATGAGGATAAAGAATCCAAGCACAGGTAAAAAAAATACTGATAGCTTCATGTACCTGTCCGAGCGGGACGTCATTATTTTACCGCTCTCCGCCTCCGCTGGGTTCCTGCGACCTCGGAGCCGGCAGCGGCTGGCTAAAGCCATGGATGAGTTCTCCGTAACCGTGCTGAGGGATTGTGGGTAATGTAGTATCTTATCCGGACAAGCGTAACGCACATAATAGAACCTAAAGACTAACTAGTAAAAAAAAAAAAGCTACAATTTAAAATTTTTAAAATTTATTAATTAATTTTTTGCACATTAAAAAATTCGAAGAGAAGAATGAGAGGAAGAGACAGTAAGAGAGGAACAGTTAATTAATAATTAATCACAGACAGCAATAAATTGATAAACAGATTGTCATGGTGCTTTTTCATCACAGTTCATAGTCAGTCTGTAAAGATGATATCAGTTTATCGTGCAGACAGGGAATGAAAAGCTGCCAACTTCCAGTTAACAACTTTATTCTGGAGACCACGGCTGTCTGGATGCATTTGTCCCACAGATCCCATTCACATTTGACGTCATATGGTTATATATGCTTTGACTCCAACGTGTCTCCATCACCTAGTTAGGATATCCTTCCAAAGGACCCTGCAAAACACAGAAAGATGAACACTTTTTGGGTATCTTTCAAACTTTTCATCTATATATAAGGATGCTTTGTGTTGGTCCCTGCTGTTCATTGGAATAACACATCAATCCTGTTCATAGGAGCTGGGTATCCAAATATAAATCGCAGGAGGCTGGTGTCTATAAACAGAAATTATCCTAACTTGCTGAATTTACAAGTGATTTTTAAATTATTTTATCTTGGGTTGATACTTGAAATATTTCCACAACATAATTTTGAAAATGAAAATTACAGTTTTGACTGACAGTAAGACTCCCGTACATTAAACGAGCTGTCCTTTCCTTTCCTGTCCCGTCATGTCGTGAGTCTGTTATCTTCAGTGCTGTGTTCGTGAATGTCTTTTAACTTTATCTTTTAGTAATCAGCAGACAAAACAAGTCCGTCTGACCAACACTGTAGATGCAACATACATAAGTTAGCTGCTACTGTCATGTTGTGTCATAAAAAAAAGATTTAAAACTTGGGACAGCGTAACACAGTAACACATACTGTGACAAATATCACTTACTTTCAGCAGCTTTCCAATAGGTTTACTTTAGATTATCATCAACTTTTTATTTTGTATCAGGGCAGTCCCTTAACATTACATCACCTTAAAAGAATGAGTGCTTACTGTGAAATAATTAAAATGTTGTTGCTTATATCAGACTTTTCTTTCACTGGAACATCAAAAAGCAGCACAAAGAGCATTAGGGAACCCAACTCCAAAGAATCCACTTTTTTATTTTTAGTACCTTCTGTACCACAGAACAACAACAATATTAAGCTTTTAAATTAATGGTCTGCCACTATTATGTCAGTGATTTAAAATGGCTTTTAAATAAAGGAGTTTAGATTTAAGTCAATGGAACAATCATTTTTTTAACCCTAGTATTGAATTGGGTCAAGAATCATGCAATTCTACTGGTATTAGTACTAACTACTAAATTTCTGGTGACATCCCTATTGAGTCTGCTCTACTTCTAACATGTTACACCTTGTTTAGTCTAAAAGTTAAAAATCTGCTATTGCTTAATGGGAAGTTATGAGTCACTCTTTCTTCAGGCATCCATCCAGTCCACACAAACCCCCACAAAACAAACAAAGAATCCCTGCAATTTTTACACTTTAATCTCTCTTTTTTTAAAGGACGAAAGACTGAAAAAGCACAGCCAATCATGTGCTCTGGTACTGATAAGTTGCTAAACTGATTGATTTTTCATTTGTTCTGCCAGTCGTGCACAGCTGAGAAGCAGCCACCGCTTCTTAGCATTCAGGCTGCTAATTAAGAGTGTTATGAGCTGCAGGCACCGACTGTGTGCAGGCAGAGGAAATGAATGTTAGCTGTGTGGCTTTGGAACTTGAGCTTTCCTGTCTTAAGTTGCTCCCTGATACAAACTCCCTGATTCCTGTTAAGTTCCATTAAAGTTAAAGTTAAGTTATATTAAACTCCATTACTGGCTTCTCTCATCCACTCCCGGGGCCCTGCCACCGAAGAGTTTGGGCAAGTCATCCCCCTCGTACCCGGACTCTGCTTCCACTACAGAAGGTGTGTTACTGACTGAGATCATTGAAGCAAGCCTGACTATATCTTTGACCTCATGCACCAGCTCAGGCTTCTTCTCCATGGAGAGGTGACGTGGTTTTTCTTTACTTTGCCGTTCTCGTATTTACATCATAGGGAGACATAACACTTCCTCAACTCCAGATCGAAGCAGGGCTGGTGGAACAGGACAGACAGCAGAGTGCTTCCCTTGTCAAAGCCCCCTTTGTTTCAGGACTACATCCACCAACATTTCTCCAACTTTATTTAACCAGGAAGTGAAACTTGGCACAGATGGGCATCATTAAAGTGGGATGTTTTACAATGATGGGAGAAAGCATAGAAAACATGCAAGTTTTAACCTGCCTGGGTTTGAACCTGGACCCGCCTGCTGTGAAGCAGCAGTGATAACCCTGAAGCCACCTTCAATATTTTGTAACAATAATTTAAGAGTGAAATAGCTCCAGCTGACGCAAGGGGACTGTGTCCAGCTGCCATTATCATATAATATGTAATTTTTAGTGCTGCTAAGTCACTGCTGGCTGAAGGTTACTGTTTAACTGACAGAAATCCAAAATATGAATACCCTCACCTCTACTGAGCAGCTGCAGGTTGCGTCCCTCCTCCTGCACCTGGAGCTGCAGCACCTGTTGCAGCAGCTCCTGTCGAAGTGTCTCCTGCACTAAACCCATGCGCTCCAGCTTCTCCCCATTCAGACGCAGTAACGCTCGGCCTGTAAGGTGAAAGCAAAGCAGTACAATTACTGTTAAACTGTCATCGCTGACTCCTCTAGTCATACTGTACTTTCTACTATCTACCTGTGATGGCGTGGTGAGAGAACGCCTCCACGTAGGTCAGGTAGTTATGTGGACAATGTTTCTTCAGCCATTTACACACATCTTGTTGAGACCAAAGAACAACAGGACGGATCAGGCTGGGCTGTGTCGGGCTCGTGTGATATATCCCATAATTGTCAGTGGAGCGGTACTGTAGATAAGCAGACAGACAGGAAGAGCTAGAGATAAATGCACATATATGCATATGTATCAAGCTTTTCTGATGTTGGTTACTGACAAGAGTAGCAAATATTCTAGGTGGGTTTTATTACTCTTAGGGCAGTTCTAGCTAAAGTGTGAGCCATGTGGAGGTACTGCATGTATGCCACACGAGTTCATTGAAAAAAAATTTTTTGTCATATATATGTGCTGATGATGATGGATGTTCATATTAAACATCAGAGTATGTGCAAATGAACGCTGTGAGGCAAACGCTCAGAATTCAGACTGCGCTAAATGCTTAATTTCACAGTTTTTCCACTCCTGGATTTGAATGATGTCAAACAGAGTGGTTCTCAGTCATCCAGGTCATAGTGGTCTCCGGAGCTTGAAAAAAGGGTGACTGGACTTCTTTAAGTGTGTTTAAGACGTTTAAGCTCTCATCTGAAAGGCTTCTGATGAGAGGTGAAGCATCTTCTGGAAACTTAAAGAAGTCCCATCGTCTTTTTTTTTCAAGCTCCAGAGATGTGGAGGAACCACAGAATATTCTCAGACTTTGAAACGTGTTGCATTTTTGAAGTTTGGGAACAGTTGCTTTAGAGATATACTAAGCTAAGCAAACAGACTGCATTTTTTCGGAAGAGGGATTTTTATCTACTACTCAAAAAAGCTTTAAGCTACAAGCCACATGCATACAGTACCAGTCAAAAGTTTGGACACACTTACCCGTTTGTGTGAATGGATAAGTGTGTCCACACCTTTGACAGGTATTGTGTATAGATGCGTCAGTGGTTCAGTATCTGGGCCTAAGACATGCAGACAGGAGGAGCCAGGGATCGAACTTCTGAACCATCTTCCAATTAGTTAACGGACACATCTACCTGCCTTGTGCACACAAGAGACTTATATCCTCTAATTGATCTCTTAAAAGAAAGTTTAACTTAACACCAGCATGTTGTCACACAGGACATACTGTACTGATAACCTACCACAGGCATATCTCTCGTTAACTGCCAGTTATGCAGTTATCGGTGGCATTCAACTGCTGGGAGATGCTTCCCATAAAGCTCTGATTGAACGTATGGTCAGAGGAATCGCAGCACTGTTCAGACACTGTTTAAAAACAGAATGAACTTTAAAGCTCTTTAATCTTTTTTGCCACTGTGGATCCAGACAACCCACATATATGAAGAGTTGTGTACCAATCTGCACACTGTCTTTTGTTCACTGTAAATAGCATGCGATCGCACACAGCCAATTAACTGAGCATCTGCTAGAAAGATTATAAGATGAACCTTTAGTATCACACTACAGGTACACATGTATGCGCCCTATATACATCATGAGCTGACAAGCTTGGTCCTCTGCAGGGGTAGAACATGTTTCAGGCTCGTTAAAGCACGCAGGGATGATCACGGCCATATGTATGGTGGGCCGGTGTAGGCAGCGTGGATGTGACGTGGCCTGGCAAACATTCAGCAGCAGCAGCAGACTCTCATGCAACAGCACACAAAGAGAAGCATGTAGGCTCTTTTATCTTATAGACGTACGGGATGTAAAACTGGAGCTGTAATCACGCCGCGTCTTTGATCAGTCGATCGCTTTTGAAAACATTTTGCAAGATCAGCAGTTCTCTTTGCAAGATTTAAAAAAAAAACAAAAAAAAAACATCTGGCTGGTGTGCAAGACTCAGTGGGGCAAAATTTCTGCAGGGTGTCTGCCTGAGATGTCAGCATGCAGTGTTGACTAAAACAATTCATATTCTTGAAATAGAACTCAATAAGGTTCCATATGTTCCATATTGAAGTATGGTGGTTTTTTTTTTTTTATGATGTGTTCTACAATGTTGATCCACAGACTTTCATAAAGAGTGATTCATTCCTTGTGAGATTTTTCAGATTCTGCTGATAATGGTCTGTAGCTGGAATGTGCTCATCTTGCCCAATGATGAATAAGAAGGCACGTACCCTGTTTGATTTTGTATTTGTCAGCACTGAACACCCAATAGAGGCGCTAGGACTTGGAGTTGAGTGCACTCTACTTTGTTTGTTTTCCCTTCATGTAGCTTTTGTTTAACACAAAGAACGATAATTTGGTTTGAAGTTTTTACACAATAAACAAAGTAACCAATTATATAAAACAGTTCTTTTCTCCTAAAAAATGATGCTGATCAAGAAAGTGACCTATTCTACTTTACTTCAGAGTGTTGACTGCTTTCCCCGATTACCGTTTTTTTCTCACTGTTTGTAGATTTATTGAGTCTTTTTTGTGAGAGGGGATGTCGGACAAGATGTGCATCATTTTCACTGACATGCTGCAGCTACTGTTGCTGTGGCAATGCAGTTAATGGGCATCTAAATAACAAAGAAAGACACATTCAAAGTTTGAATCAAGTATTTTTCTGCCTCTGCGGCCATGAATACTTTTATGGTAAGCTTTTATCTTTAGGCTTCCTTCTCACACTCTGGATTTCCTTTCTTTTGATTTGCATCTTTCATCTCAGTGCATCACTTCCATTTATGCAGCAAACACAGTTTTCCTCACTTCACACCCTACCTTTAATGAAAACCCGTTCATTTTTGGCATTATATGAACAAAAGTGTTCTCAGTGATCACACAGTGATCTTCTACTTATTGTTTTTTTTTTTTAAATGTTGTTTGATTAGGGGTGAACATTTCCCTCAGTTCATTAAAAATGAAATGAATCAGACAGCCTTCAATATGCAAAACAATCCCCCAAATCCCAAATAGCACCATTTCTACTTTGGCTTCAGGTTATGATTTTTCATTATTCATCGTTTTGTGAATAAAATGACTGTTTGCCCAGTAAAATGTCAGAATATATGAAAGATGACCACAGTCATATAAAGTAGGAGTTGTAAAACTTTTTGAGGCCAGAGACTCCTCACAGGGAGAAAGATTTCCAAGAACCACCTGGATTAGGTTCACTTGAAGACTGCATTAAATACACTCACTGACCACTTTGTTACAGTAAGTACACCTGTTCAACTAAACAGTAACACAAATATCTAATAAGCCAATCACATGGCAGCAACTCAGTGCATTTAGGCATGCAGACATGGTCAAGGCAACCTGCTGAGGTTCAAACTGAGCATCAGAATGGAGAAGAAAGGTGATTTAAGTGGCTTAAAATATGGCAGGGTTGTTGGGGCCAGATGGGCTGAGCTGAGAAAGTGTTAATCTACTGGGATTTTCTCAAACAAGTATCTCTAGGGTTCACAGAGAATGGTGTGAAAAAGAGAAAATACCTGGTGAGCATCAGCTCTCTGGGTGAAAATGTCTCGTTGCTGTCAGAAGTCACTCCTGCAAGCTAAAAACAGGAAATTGAGGCTACAGTTTTTACTGGCTCACCGAAATTGGAAAAGACTGGAAAAATGTTGCCTGGTCTGACGAGTCTCAATTTTCTGCCGTGACATTCAGAATTTGGTGTAAATGACATGAAAGCGTGGATCAACTGTTGAGGCTGCTGCTTCTGCTGGTGGGGGTGTAATGGTGTGGGGGATATTTTCTTGGCACACTTTGAGCCCCTTAGTACCAATTGAGCATCATTTAAACACCACAGCCTACCTGAGTGTTGCCGCTGGCCATGTCCATCGCTTTATGACTGCAATGTACTTTTGAGGTCAATTAAGGAGGTCCAGCCTGGTACTAAAAAGGTATACCTAATAAAGTGTCCAGTGAGTGTATTTCTTTCCAGCTAGCAGTAGGAATGGCTCATTGTACTCTGAGAGAAGGAAATGATGTCATGACAGACTGATGTGTCACGTCATAATTAAACCAGAGTGTCTGCTGGGTTGGATTAATCCTCATTTTACTTGCATAAATGGCCCCCACTTGCAAGCATAGGTTTTAATGATACAGAAGACTTTTATGATTCACAGCAAATTATTTTGCACTCATGTGCCCCTTGGGGTCTACTAAAACATACTGAGTGCAGCAGTTTAGAAGCAGGAGTTAAAATATGATTGACATCCTTGCTTAAAAAAACATTTAAATTACGAAGTCGTTACCAGACGAGTTCCACATAATTTTCCTTTCAGCGGTTACTGCATGTATTGTGTTGCTCCGCTGTGACGCACAAAAAGACTATAGAGACCATAATGAGCGTTTGTGTGCCTGTGAGAGGTGGCAGAAAAGAGGCTGATGTATATTGAGAGAGTGAAAACGAGTACAGCATGTTAAAAAACAGTAAAACTTAACAGTGGAGGAAGGGAAAACACTCTAAACACATTACAGTGCAGCGCAGACACACAACACCGATTAACTTTATGTGCGTCGAGACAAAAATAAACAGACCACTGCTTTATGTGCATCCAAGAGGATTGAAGAAAAGACACAATGCACTGTATACAACTGCGTTATCAGCCCAGCCCAGTTCTATGTACGCAACTTTAGCTTGAGCTCATAACAGCCTTTTAAACTGCCTTTCATGGGGTGAAGACAAAAGCATGGGCTCTCTGACTTGTAACCAAGGGCTTTAAATGAGGCCAGCTTACAGTATAAATGGATTGTCGCTGCTGCCCAGCCTGACTGTGTGCGCAGACAATGCTGTATCAGATAACAAAAAACTATTAATTTGTACTGGAACAGAATGACTACTGGAAGTGGACATGAGGACGTTTCACATAAGATCTATTGAAATGGCTAACTGTTTATTATCCTGCAACAACAGTCACTGCCTGCATACCATCAGGCATTCAGTATCAAAATAAATTCAGTTTTTTTCTGCTCCCAGTCAACAATCACAGTGCAAGCACTGGAAGACCTGTGCTATTTAAAGCTAAAAGGCTGCTAGAGCTCACCAACCCGCGGGGGAGAGAGCAACTTTCATTCTCTACTAACAAAGCATCCATTTACAACAATGGATGATGACCGGCTGCATTTGTCACACTATAATTTTTTTTCTTTCAGACTTTTCCTTGCAGAAATGTGAGAGAAGAGTTGCTGAACAGCAGCAAGGGGGTTTGCATGTGCTCTTATATTACTAATGCAACAAACAAAAGATTTTTTTTTTCCCAGTGATTTCTTGTGTAAGCAGTGGAACTTTTTCATGTCTCTGTGCAAGAAATCAGCAGAACAGATAATGACAAGAGAACCGCTGAGCGGGTGCCAGTGCTTGACTGGTTTGGAATCCTAACAGGGAGGAAGAGGGAGGGGTGGGGATGGGGCCGGATAATTTTGTCAAAATCCATGACAGAGTTATGGGTCTACTGACGAAACCAAAGAGCTGATGTATACCACAGCAACAGTGATCCTTGGGATTCTTGGTTATAAGATGATCAGCCACAAGGAGCAGCACCCTTCATGGAAAAGACTAGAGGCTAAGATCAAGGCAGCATGGAGGGAAGTTAGCCAGCTTTCAGAGCTGCAGAAAGGTGTGATGAAGAAAGTGCTTAAGAAGTACAACAATCTGTCTCTATCTGAGGCCTTAGAAACTGCCAAGCAAAGACTCGCAGCATTGGCTAAAGGTTTGAACCGGTATACCAGCCAGGAGACTGAACCAGACACTCTCCACTGAACCATCCAAGGTGTACTCTCAGTGGCAGGGAACAATATGAGAACAGCTCTTACGGTGTTATCCAGCTACCAACCAATAACCTGTCTCAGTCCAACTGAGCTCCTCTCAGGCATCACAGAGGCTAAGATAAACAGGCACATGGCTCGATACATGAGCAGGGTCCAGAAAGAAATTGGGAGAAATACCAGAGGAGCAAAACACCAGCTGCTGGTAGAGCAGTCACTTGAGACTGTAAGGCCAGACTAACCAACCTGTGCACCACCTGCATTCATTACAAGGAAGCCTATGAGTCATAGTCTTCCTTGTAATCAATCCAGGTCCCTCCCGCATGGATCCTGGAATGCCTAGAACTGTAAAAGATCAACAGGACCCTAAGAGCCTTGATCAGGAACTCAATGGGGATGTGGAGAACAACAGGCCAACTTCAAGCCAATCACACAAGTTACCATCAAGTGCCGGATTTACCAAGGAGATGCTCTGTCCCCACTGCTGCTCTGCATAGGCCTGAACCCCCTCAGCCAGATCACCAACAAGACTGGCTGCAATCCTGTGGGACCTCCAGATACAGACAAACTTGTGATGGCTAACCAACCAGGCACACTTTAGTACTGGTGGACAAACAAAGGCATAGTGATAGACACTGCAATAGCAAGTGATGGCAAGTGAAGAAAAAATCACAAGAAGCTCAATAAATACCAAAGGCTAAGAGAGGAGCTGGAAAGGATGTGGAAGATGAAGGTGATAGTGGTCCAGGTGGTAATCGGAACGCTCAAGGCATTGACCCCCAAACTGGGAAAATGGCTCCAGCAGATTCCAGGAATGACATCTGCTTAAGTGTGCCTTGGATTTTGAAGAAATTGAACTTCCTGCATCTTTCAAAGGTATGGCATTTGGAATCTAATGTGGACTCATCAGACCAAAGGACAGATTTTGATGGTCTAATGTCCATTCCTTGTGTTCCTTGGCCCAAGCCATTCTCTTCCTCTTGTTGCTCTTCCTTAGAAGGGGCCTCTTTGCTGCAAAAAGTCCAGAGTCACAGAGTCTTCTCTGAACATTTGATGATGAGCTGAGTGTGCTACTTGAACTCTGTGAAGCATTTACTGTAGATGGGCTCATATCTGGTAACTCTTATCTGCTAACTTTCAAAGTTCTTTAAATGTTTTCAGATTGACTGACCTTCATTTCTTAAAGTAATAATGGACTGTCGTTTTCTTTACTTAGTTGAGTAGTTATTGCCATGATATGGATTAGAACATTACTCAAATGTGGCTATTCACTGTATACCAACTCTACCTCTTCACATCTTCACAACACAACTGATGATCTCAAACACATTAAGAGAGCAAGAAATTCAATTTTCATTTTTTTTGTCCTGTGGGATGCCTTCAGCACAGCTCAGCAAAGCCATTAGGACGAATAGAATTGTAGCTTCATAAACTGTAGTATGGCCAACAAGAAGGTCCATATTTATATCCATTTATGACAAAAGCTGCTGAAATGTTGAGCTTGCTTTTGACTGGTCATCTTGTTTGAATTTCACCACTGCTTATCGTCTAATCAAATCTGTAAGCGTTACTCTCAGAAGCCACGCCTACAACCAGCTGATCATGCCACGGTACCGTAGGTGGCCATGTTTTCAGCAAGGATGTATTTAAGTTAAAAAACTTTAGCTGGAAACGTGACACCATTTTCCTCTGCAGTATCAGAAACAGGACTCTAAAATTAATGCAAAGCATAAAGTTTTCAATGTCAGACGTGAGAAACTATCAGCAGAGGACTTTTCTCCTTTATTAAAAGTGATCAAAAACTAAACAAATCTTTGATGAGGTAAAGAAGTTAAGCAAAAATAAAAGAAGCTTTTCCTAACTATGGGATTTGTGTCCCACAGTATAGAAGGAGGGGGCCTGTCTGGTTTTAAATGTCACCGTTTGTCTTGAGGCAATGAGGCAACCACCTTTTGTTCAATATCATCGAGCTTAATTAGGCAAAAAGAAACCAATCTCCTTGATCTTCAAGAATGGAGCAAACCTAAGGGGGTTATCGCACCTTGAACCAGGTGTGCTGTTCGACATGCTGAAGTCACATTGCTGTTCAGTACCTGCAGGCCCTCGGTGCCTGGCTGCTGTAGCAGCTTCACTGTTCTGCCTCCCGCTGTTTTTTGTCCGCGACCGTCGTGCCAGGTCAGGTTCCCACCTGTACGTCGACTCAGCTGGTGCTTAAAGTCCTCGGGCAGAGCCCTGTACTCCACAGCTGGCCTGCAGAAACTGAAACTGGATGCAGCTGGCGAGATAAAAGAAGGCGGTATAATGATTAGACAGGCAGACTTGCTGACAGTGTAAAAACAGCATGGGACTACTTCCCTACTCCCTTGCACAGCACGACTTGGAAACAAAAGCCAGAGTTGGAACCATATGGAAAACCTGCCATTAAGGATAAGTCTCATTATGAAATTCCTGCTTGGAGCTGCTCTATTGACCCAGAGCAGGCATGAGTTAGGTATCTGATCCTGGACAAGATCCTGGATGAGTCCCAGAAGTCAATGTTCAGGTACCATAATTACTTTGTGAAAAGCTTATAGGCGAATGTCAGAACTGCGAGATGAGCCACTTTCTCATCATTAGGATGAGGCCTGCAGGCAGATACCCAAACAGACTCAACAGAAGGTGGCTTCCCAACATCCAGTAATTAAAGAGTGTGCAACTACAGTAAACACGCTGTTACTGGCACAGATTCTGGCAGAAAGCCACGGGTCATTACACATTCATGTGCCAGATTGGAAGGATTTTTCTTACCACGTTTGAAGCTATGCGTGCAGCTTGTGTTTGTGTGTGCGCTAATGTGCATTTTCAATATCTTAAGTTGACTAAGAGAATTTAAAAAGAGGACAGAACGAGAGAGGCTGTCAGGGGGGGGAAATGAGGTTTTGAGGAGATGAAAGAGCGCCTTCGTTTCTCTTGCTTTGTGCTTCTCTTTTCTGTCATTCACCATCTCCCACCGCGAGCGGAGCCAGGCCGAGTCCTGCAATCATCAAGGCAAACCAGCACTATCAGGTTATTACGAATAAAACTTGGTGTGCGATTTTTCTGTTTCTTTGAGGTGTTACTCCAAGACTGTGCATGTACGAACCCTCCTTCAGAGTGTTATTCACCCAGGCTGCTGCTGTAAACACAAATGTGCCCCTTTCATGGCTGTAGTATGCATAATTAAGACCATTTGTCAGAGCTTTTTTTTTTGGGGGGGGGGGGGGGTTTTTCCTTTACTTTTTCCCCCTAGATGGGGGGGGGTTATT
>VUQK01005846.1:2157-12454 GCA_015106715.1 Bujurquina vittata | reverse complement strand
GGTTGTTTGGTGGGGTGTCTGCCTTGTGGCGGCTCCTGGGGGGGGGGGGGGGGGGGGGGGGGGGGGGGTCTCAACAGCAGGTGGACACGTTTAATTTGGCAACCCTCCCATTTATCCAGGCTTGGGACCAGTTTCGTGTCAAAAAGTGATCATCTGCCAAAAAGTTGTTGCGGGGATTTAAACTGTTGTAAATGACTTGTTGATGTACAATATGTCATAACTCTCACGAATAATATAATTTTGCATCAGAAAGAACATTTCTGTCACAAGGTAAAAGCTGCAATCAGATTTTGGCAAAGTTTTATCAGTTTATTATAACTGGCAAAAAAGGATTCATTGTAATGCAGAACACTGAGAAGGCACAGTAATGCATGAGGCTATGTGCAAAAAGATCATTTCTTTTATATGTAACCCCTAAATCATGCTGTCTGGAGTCTAGCTACAAACACAAACAAGGACATCCATCCAGCCATCCATCCATCCATCCATCCATCCATCCATCCATCCATCCATCCATCCGATGCTTGTGAGCCCCTCAAAGCTAAGCTTGTTTTACAGCTCATTCATATTCAGAAACTAAATAAATCTGCCAGGCCAAACCCCACCACAATGAGTGACACGTAACAAAAGCATAGACACAGTTGTGGTCAGAAGTTTCCATACACTCATCATGGGCATGAATGTTGTGGTAATTTGGGGCTTTTAATGATTTCTTTGAACTGTTCTTTTTCTTGGGTGGGATGACTGTTGCAGCAAACATCTTTCATGAGTTTAAAAAACGAGAGTTGGGTGCGCAAGGTTAAATTTACTGTACTTTGGATTTTCTCTAAGGGTCACAAGTATACGTACAGACTACAGGTCCTTTACCTTACAATATAAAGCACCTTGAAGCGACTGTTGTGATCTGGTAGATGCAGATGGAGGTTGTTTTCCTACTTCTTCTCCTGTGACTGAGCCATTAACTTGCTCTGAATTAGGAGGTAGCCCTCTCAAGCTAAGTGTGTCCAGTTTTTTTATTGGTTGAGCCGATTTAATTTAAGTATGCTCGGCTGACATTATCTCAGGATGGTGGTGTGTGAGATGAGCTTTCTTGTTCATAGTATTCCCACAGTGTTTTCATTTATTTAATAAAACATAGATATTTGGTGTCCCTGTATCGATAGAGTATCATCACACAAAATATTGCGACACTATGTTGTATGGATTCTCTCACAACCCCATCCCGACCCCCCTATAATATAATGTATATATCTGAGCCTGTATGTATTAAATTACCACGACATCCATGGCCATGATAAGTGTGTGTAATCTTCTGTATCTCTATTATGGGAGTCTGTTCTCTCTCAATGAAACCCCTTTCACACTGCTTGTGGCACTTTACTGACTGCTTTCATTCATGTGGCCTCCACAAAGTTTGTTTAAAGAGTCCCTGAATTCCTCAACCAGAAGCACCATCCCATCCCCCAGCGGCCAACTGCTCTTGTATGCTATGACAAATCCATGCATAAACAGTGATTAGCTGCAATCAGTGTGTATCCACAACAGTTACTATACGTATTGTTTTTGTTTTCTCAGCCCACAATTTTTCCCTATGAGGATTTTGATGTCGTTGCTGACATCAAGGCCATCCGCAAAGCCTGCAAAGGGTTTGGTAGGTTGTAAATCTGACAACAATAAGCTTTTGAATCCCTGAACTTGGAAAGGATGTATCTGATTGTTCTGCATCTGTTCTGTTGTGATTTCTTTTCAGGAACTGACGAGCAGGCTATCATTGACATCTTGGCAAACCGCAGTTCAGCTCAGCGTCAAGAGATTAAACAGGCTTATTTTGAAAAATATGATGATGTAAGTGCCATTTGCCATGTTTCTTATTTCAAATGTATTAGAAAAAATAGATGTGTTTCTGCTCCTTAGAGGCATTAGCCAGGACACTCTTCCAAAAGAGATTTTTAATCCCGACACTCTTATTTTTCTGATTAAAGTAAATGGATGAAAGAAAATCATGTCTGTCTGGGGTAGGAATTGGTGGATGTGTTGAAGAGTGAGCTGTCTGGAAGCTTTGAGAATGCCATCCTCGCCATGCTGGACCCACCGGTCATCTACGCTGTGAAGGAGCTCAGGAAGGCCATGAAAGGTCCAGGCACTGATGAGGATGTCCTGGTGGAGATCCTCTGCACCGCCACCAACGCTGTAAGCTGCAAAATATACCAAATATATATTTATACAGACACTCTGCAAGCCAAATTCAGAAGAAATTTCTACCTTTCTACTTGTTTCTTAACAGGACATTGCCATGTTCAAGGAATGCTACTTTCAGGGTAAGTATAGTGTTTTTTTTATGTCTTCTCTGTGTGATGAAATTACTAAGGGTGACTCATTTGGGTCAACATACACCTCATACAGTAGCTCGCTATTTCTGTCTCTAGTGCCCTGTCACATTTTGTTTAGTCAAGGCCCATCCTGTTATAACTTCCTTTTTAGTGTTGTACCAGTGCTAACAGCTGATTATATTACCACAGCCTGTTTTGTTTCATTACTCTGGTCATAGCCAGCAAATTCACATAGGTTTTATTTTACAGAGTAACCTCAATTTTGTTTCTTTTTCAAAAAAAATATGCATGTAAAAAGTCACATAATTCCTTAAAAATGTATTCTAAATATAAGTTTGCCATTGCAATTTTCAACAGAGTTATAATTTTTTGAAGAGTTTGCTATTTATTAGGATTCAGATTGACTAGTGCATTGGTTGGTTGATCTGTTTGGTGGCTTTTAATGAGCCGTAACCTGTAGGCATGCTAGTTAGCGCAGCAGGTTGTGAGCATAGCACACATAGCCGTTCATATGCGTTGCTGTTGCTTGGGTGAAGCAGCTGAGATCATTAGTTATAGCAGGTTGTTAGCTGATGCTTGACAGACATGAGCGAAGACTTTGCCGACCTTACTGGGTATCAGCGTTTTTACTTGGGCTAGCATAAAGCTAGCACGATAGCAGATGCAGGACCTACTGCTGTACAATTATTATAATAATTATACATTTAGAATTATATAACAATTATACAGAGTTATAGTAATTGTCCATACAGTATAATACAATTATTTAATATAACACCAAGCTTCCATGGAAATATGCATGCAACATGGTTATGGTCATCAAATATTTAATGCTTTACAGACCAGTAATGAATAGCAACAACCAGAAGCCCTCGTAAAAAGCTTGGTTTTCTATGTCTGCCTCTGCTATTGTCTTGCTATAAAGTATTAATAATAGCTGTTAACCCTGAATAATACAAATATACCCCCCAGTAGACTAGCAGTGTGTTAATCTTACAATGCCCAGCACCACTGGGTGACAACATGGGTAGGACCACTTGAAATGTAGCTTGAACTTCACTAAGGTACAGGTTTAATGTGCTTTAGTACAGTGTGTTTATGTTATCTTACTTCCTGCTTGTACTCTGATATATTTTGGATGCAAATGCTGTGCTTTGTATTCCATACAATTTATTTGAAAGCTGTAGGCACTTGTTATTTTCAAGATAAATTACATTATTATAGCTCAAGCTACCCAGCAATATACAAGAAATTAAAATAATTAACAGCTACAATGATTCAGTAATGTTATGTGTATGATTATGAAAAGCACATTTCTACTTAATGAGCACATTATGCCTGCTTTAGATACTTTAAATATATTTTGATTGTACAGCTTGTGCCCTATTAGCTACTTAAGTAGGATTAGAGCTTTTACTTAGTTAAAAGCTCTAAATATTTTTTTCTTTGCAAAACAATTATCCAGCACAAAATGTTTAAACTTATGCAGCTCTACTTTTCATTTAATAAATCTGTTAGAGGACATTGGGCCGCACATGGGCCAGAAAATCGTTCCCACTGTTTTTTTCGATGCCATTTTCAACACTGATTTTATATCTGATTAAATTCTGGTTTCCTGCTCTTGCTTGTTTTCTGTATAATTTTATATACGATAAGGAAAAAATAATAAGTGAATGGTTACAGGAAAAAGCTCAAACTGTAATAAAGTCAGCTGGGTAGTCCAGGTGTTACAAAAGTTGTGTGTGGAGAAATCACAACTAATGAGCCCTAAATCATGCCACTGAAAGAAAACAAATCATAGCCATACCATTTGGGCCTAATCTGGCCTGTAGTTGTCATACCTCGTATGACTTGTCTGGCTATGATCTGAATATTGTGAGTGGGTTATGGCAGGTGGTGGGCATCCATATTTACCCTGAATCATGTGGGGCATGTTGGGGCCAAACAGTAATCACTTTGTGGGCTATAGATTCAGGTGGACTGGCAATATCAAAGTCATTTGTTGAGAGGAGTTTACTGATAAGGTGACAGAGATTGTAAGCTTATGAAGGTTATTGCAAAGCCATGCTGAATAGATTCAGAGGGTCAATACCACCTTCATCTGGCAGCTCCTGTTTTTGTACAGATAGGAATGCCTGTGAAACTCTGGGTTGTCCTTTAAATTTACTGCTGCATGCAATATGTCTATGTCTATGAGAATTAAAGGACTCACTATCCATAGTCATAGATAGAAATCCATTATTAAACACTGATTTGTGGAAAAAATTAAAATACACTCCCATCATAGCACTATGAAAGTAAGAGGATCAAATCTTGGAAAATACAAACTGCAAACTGAAAACTACAAACTGCAAACTGTGACTGCACTCAGTCACCATGACTGTCCCAAGAATATCTGTTGGTCCTCCTGATTTGTGACTTTCCTTGGTGTCACTCTTGCAGTGCACGAGCGTGATCTTGAAGCTGATATCGAGAGTGATACGAGCGGGGATGTTAGAAACCTTCTCATAGCTCTTTTGGAGGTAAGTGGGCCTGAGTTTCTACTCCACTCGCGTAACTAAATACCTCCCATCTGTCCCTCAACTGAAATCAAGCTCACTCTCCCTATGCCAAACCATGCCCTATAAACACACACACACACACACACACACTGGCCACCATCCAGAAACCCTCTCATGAGTAAAACAGAGACCAGATAAAGTTGCTTGAGTCAGAGAGACAGGCCTCACTAAGGACCAAAGTCTTCTTAATCTTCTTCTTCCAGGGCAACAGAGATGAGACTTACGAGGTGGATGAAGCGCTGGCTGAACAAGATGCTATTGCCCTGTTTGAGGTACAGTTTCATTTTTACATACTCCATAATGGCTTTGTGGCAGATTTATTGACCCTGAACAGCATTAATTATTTGCTGAACTCATGCAGGCTGGTGAGGGTCGTTTTGGGACAGATGAATCTACTTTCACACACATCCTGGCCACCAGAAATTACCTGCAGCTCCAGGTCACCTTCAAGATATATGAGCAGGTAGGTATTTGTGTCCATGCCTGCAGTGATATTGCATATCAGCTACCATAAATCACTATCCAGTTTCTCTTGTAACCCCTCCCCCCAACGAATAACTACACACTGTCAAGAAAGCTTTGCATGTGGAAAATGAACCCTTTAAGACATTTACAGTGTTTAACTCAGCCATTTTCTCTCTACAGCTCTCTGGAACTGAAATCCTGGACACCATTGAGACCGAGACTTCAGGGACACTGAAAAAATGCTACACTGCTCTCGGTTAGTGTTAACCAGAAAGCTGTTAATATTCAAATAAATAATTCTTGATGATCAGAATTTTTTTTCTGGCAGGAATCCCTTCAAAATCAGGGTCTGCTAGTTTCTTGTATGCTTGATATTAGGAAAGCACCTTGGGTAAATGCCTATTTTTCTATATAAATAAAAGTTTGGGGAAAGTGTTTAATAAGCAGACCATATGGAACATTTTTAATTTAACTGGAGAAAAAGGAATGTAGTGAAACCCTTTCTTCCTCCTCACAGTGAGAGTTGCTAAGAACCCGCAGCTCTACTTCGCCAGACGTCTGAACAAAGCAATGAAAGGAGCAGGCACTGATGAGGACACCCTGATTCGCATCATTGTGTGTCGTGCCGAGGTAATTGCAGAATCCATGATCCATGCCTGTATTTGTAAGGAGGTTAAAGTTAAATTTCACTGGGACAACCAAAGCCATTTTGATTGGTTAATACATAGTAATATGCAAAGTATTTTCTTTGTGGTTTACAGTAAGTATGTTAACTTGGATCCAAATGTGGTAAATACCAGAAACTGTACGTAAAAGATATAAAAAAGCCATAACCACATAACAGCACTCATTAGTTTGTGGAATACAATTGTGAAAGCAGATTTGGAATTTTGAATGTCACAGTCTTGGTTTTTGTGGATTCAGAAGTCACTACATTTGGACAAGAGGATGTAGCGTAAAGTTATCAGCTAATGCTAGCTATCCTAGTTTGCAAGGTACAGTACATCAAAAGACTACTTCGAGGTACACATGAATTAGGGCTAAATAATACTAAAATAAAATAATGCTAGCATTTCACACAACAAAAAATCTCAAGCACATCCAATTAGAAATTAGTTATTCTGTACCAGGCTGCAGCTTGTTTATTTTTACTGTAAATTTGGGCATTTTAACATGCCGCTTCCTGCCACTTCCACACTGGAGATTGTAGCTTGGTAAAATCACACTGCTGTATTAACCTGGCAACCATAATACCTGGTCGATTTGTGTCTCCCCTACAGCAACAAGGGTTTTGAAACAAATACTTATTGATTAAACAAAATTTGTTGTGTAGCCTGAGTTGTATTTCCCTTGTGAATATTCTGCCTGTTGTAACTGGTATGCACGAAACAGACAGTTGCTAAAAAGAATATATATATTTTTCAACATTTCATCGCATTTACGTTTTGGGCCACAAAGTTCAACGCACCAAGAGCACAGCTATAAAAACAGATGTCTACAGTGGAACCTCGCTGGCAATGACTGTCGATATAAAATACAGGATAATAGACGATAAAAAAGATTTGCAGTGTAGCTGTGATTAATAAATGGGTCACATATTGTGCCCTATGTCTTAGAGCATTCATGTACTTAGACTTCACAGTCACGTACTAGGCTCTGAAAATTGATTGTTCATTGCCATCTTCATGAAAAATCTAGGACCAGTGGTGAGTGGTTGCTGTAGGTTGCTGGCAGCCATTGTGAAACTGTTTCAGTCACACAGACCTGAAGTCAGTAACCCCACAGTAACTACTGGTTGCTAGAGAAAAATGTGTATTGCCCGACCGGATGGCAAGTAGTTGCAGGATGTTGCTGGCTCTCTGTAGCTGAGTTTGGCCGCAAACAAATATACAATGCTACAACTGAAATGTCTTTGTGATTGCTTTGGTCACTAGCAGACTGCCAGCAGGTTGCACGGAACCCCCCATTTCATCTTAAACTCCCACTCGGTTGTTAGTGAGTGCAAACTGCTAGCAACTGCAGCAAGCTCTTAGTGAACAAAGCATCACATGGAGGATGTGACCAGTTTGACACAGTAACCTCCAGTGACCATGCAACTGATTGGGGAATACACATTTTAGGGACTCGAGGTTTCCAGTGGCTTGCCATCTGGTCTCTAGGCCTGTGTGACTGAAACTTTACACAATTAAACTGATTTTTGTCTTTTCCACATTCACCAGCTGTGAATTTGATATTCACAGCTAGTGGTTTGAAACTGATTGGGCTGACCTGTGGCACGCTCGACATAAAGTCTACTCTGGGTTTCTATTTCTTTTTTTTTTTCAACAGTATGATTTGGAGACCATCAAAGACATGTACCTGGAGAAGTACGATGTGTCCCTGAAGGACGCCCTGAAGGACGAGTGCAGCGGCGACTTCAAGCGTCTCCTCGTGGCCATCTGCCACTGAAGGCTTGCGAGACGGGCTAGGCAGGACGAAGGTTGTTTGTGAAACAAACTAACTTCACTCACTCTCTCTGTGTGATATTATGAAGGGAGCAGGAGGGTGGTGAGGTGATTAAATAATTAACTTGGCTCATGTTTTTTCTAAACTAACTTAATGTGGGTGGAGCTCCATGTTACCTCTTTCACAGACACTGACCTTGATTCCCTTACTTAGAATTTACCAGTGAGAGAAACTGTGTCTGACAATTACTGCCCATTTCTTAGTCAGTTTTTATCCTTAAATTAACCAGCATTTACATAGTGGCAAGTAAAGCACCAAATTTCTGCAGCACAAACAGGAGCCAGCTGTAGTCATACTGAATCAATTACATTGAGCGTGGTGTTGTCAGGCCATCCCTTTAAAGCCTGAACCATGAAATAATTGCCAGAAAATTCAAAATTTTTGAAAATTTAGGGTTTATTGAACCTTCTGACCAATTTTTTAAAAATTTATTAAATATTGATTTGGAAGTTACTGCTTAAAAATGTACTGTACAATTTATTTTATTTTGGGGTTTTTTGGCAGGGGTCACACTGATGATATAGAAGTCTCAAAAACCCAAACAAAAACTCATCGTATCAAATATGATACACTAGGCATTAATAAGATAATGACGTTACAAACATAAGACCTGTTTTTGCTTTGCTGCCTGATTCTCCTGCATTCGCTGATGTATTGAGATCTTTAAATCAGTATCATACTGCTTTAAATCAAATCACTCTTTGACCCTTTTCCCCCTCCTTGACCCAAACTCTGTGACTGTTATACTGTTATAGCTAATGCAATCACGCAGCATGGCTTTGGGCTTTTAAATGAAGAAATGCGAACGTTGAAGGAGCTGGTATCATGAAGGCTATACAATGTCATGTGAATGGATTTTCTGAACTGATTTCACAGTAGACGTTATGTATTTTATCAGTTGCTCATTGAAATATTGATTCATATTAACTACATTAAGTTGCACAAAAAGACCTGACAAATCCAAATATATTTCACCTTGTTATACATATATTTTTTTATATTTTTGACTAACACAGAAGAGTGTTTAATACATAGCATTATTTAGCAAAGTGCTTAGGGTAAGCCAGAGGTTATGTAAAAAGAAAACTGATCATGATGTTCAGCTCGGTGTTTAACATCTGGAAAATCTGACGTCTGTCTCATTTGTGTCTGTTAATGGCAGCTGAGATGTACTGTTGAGTGACCACTATTGTAAACATTTTGCAACAAGCTGAGTAGATACTCAAGTGACATACAGCACATGGGATAGTCACAGCATCAACCTGCATATTAGCCTCTCTGTAGCCAAAGAATTTTAGTCTAACTGCTAATAAAGTTTCCTGTAACGTCATGATGTCTGATTTTATTCATACCACACTAACCCAAACAGCCACTGAACATGCCAGAAGTGAATGGGAAATATCCCATCATTTTATGTGCTATGGAAGAACACGCCCACTTCAAAGCTTTCACCGCCCCTTTGCTGCCTTCAAGGATAGTCCGAAATATGCAAACCATAAGTAAAAGTAACAGTAAATTCACAATATTGTGACGTCTATATTTCACTCAAAGTTGCTCTGAGATTGTAAGAACATTCTTATACCATCACATACTGGAAGCAGAATCCAAGGCTTTGTTGAAAGTGTGTGTTATTTTCATGCAAACTTTAAAATAATTAGAAAGTCATGATTTAGAAACATCTTAAAACTCAAGAAGTATGGGGATTGCCCATGGGTACTTAGACTTCTGTGGGAATGCTTTGCCTACCAATTTCACCATGACCAAGGAGAAGTACACTATATGGGCACAACTACTGGGGCACAACTCTTATTATTTGAATTTGACTTTTTTCAGTCTAGCACCTAACCACGCAGTTTGAATTACAAATATTTTTTACAGTAAGAATATTATTTCTAAAAACCTCACTTGAATTTGAATGTGCTGCTAATTTGAGATGACACGGCTGCAACAAGTCAAGTTGTGATATTTCTTCCCTTCTAGGTATTCCACAATCAACTATAAATGGTGTTACTGTAAGTGCCAGACCACATAAAGTGCATAGCGCGTAAAAGTCGCCAACACTGCTGACTCAATAATTGCTGGGTTCCGAACCTCTTTAGGCATTAACAGCGCCACAGAAATGGTGTGCAGGAAGCTTCACTGCATGGGTTCAGCTCCTGGAGGTGGAATGTGTAGGTGGCCCACTAAGCTGTCTGTACAGTGTAGCACTACAACCTCTGGTTTGCATCTTCATACAGATGAATAATGAGCTCAAACACACGTCAAAGCTTTGCAACTGTGCAAAGGCTACAGAAGACCAAGAAGTGTTCACCGTCAAAGACTTTCCTCCACAGGTTATTTAGCCAAAAAAAAAAAAGAAACAGACCAATGCAAGAACACTTTGAAATTTTTTTTTTTTTTTTTATTATTTATCTGTTTTTATTTTAATATTTTTTT
>VUQK01005844.1:0-14814 GCA_015106715.1 Bujurquina vittata | reverse complement strand
TTTTTTTAACTTTTTTTTTTTTTTTTTTTTTTTTTTTTTAATAAAGGGCGGATAGAAGCTGATCCGGTCCTAACATTCTTCATGAGGACCAGCTGACTTTAAATTACTGCCTTCCAATCACTTCAATTCACTCATGCAATCACATGTTAAAAAGGTTAAATTCATACATAAGATGAGCCTTTCCTCCATGTGACCATAATGAAGGATCATCGTGATGCCCCATGATAAAACGGGGGTCGTCATGGTGACGGTTTTCCGCTTTAAGAAGTCTTATGCAAAATCTATTGCATCAGCTGGTCTGTTGAGCCAGAAAATTAATAATCTTATCTAATTTGGAGCTCAACCGGGAGCTCAGGTTCCAGCTGATGACATAATAAAAGCATGTTTATTATATCACAGTTATAATTTGATGTCATGCGGTCACCAATGTGGAGTTTTTCTGCTCTAAAACTTGCTGTATTATGTACACACACACACACACACACGCACACACACACACACACATAGACACTCACAGCATGTACATTTAAATTTGATCATTGTTTATGTCGTCTACTTCCCCTCTTATCTGCTTTACTGTTCTGTTTCCTGATTAGCATCTCATATAATTTGTACATGAATATTAGATATATCAGTAGTATACTGTAAGTTGTCTATAGTGTATTGGGATATTATGCCATCAGAGATAAGGAATGTAAGGGATTTTTTCTTTAAAAAGTCTATTATAATGAAAAATTCAAACATCTTTAATTGTTAGGGTATAGTTTTTAAATTGCCTTTGGTGATGACATAATTCCAAAATAATACAAGCTTTTGATGGGGATGCTGTGTGGCAAAGATGACAAAAAGGTTACAACAGCCTCATGTCACATGAGTGTCTGCTGAGGTTTAGAAGAATCCTCAGACCTGCTGCTCTCTACCCTTCTGTGCGCTCTCTCCAGTAAGCACAAGTCATGTGTCTCAAACTCATGTGAGGGAGATTTGAGGCCCAAGCTCCTGTACACAAAAAGCTTTTATTATGAACCCAAGTCTCCCTCAGAGAAAACTACTGCAGGTCTTGCACTGTACTCATTTTGCGTCCTACACTCACCTAAAAGTTATGACAGCCTTCAAGATGTAAGACTAGCTCACGTAAATACACGACTTACGAACCCTGTCTTGAAATATTTATGACTGCCTCTAACTTTCATAAATCACCTAAGAAAGCAAAAAAAAAGTCTCCTGTTCTGTATTTTTACTTCACCCGGGTCTGCTACAGGATTTAGTAATGAACTAAAGTTTTCTCATGCAACAGATGTAATAAATCACTTGCTGTTCTGCTCATTTACCAAGATAAACAACTTCAACCTTTCTATTTTTGCCTCCCATTTTTCTATGCCTTTCTGTCAGAGAAGCAGAACTAACTCCACAAGCTTAGACCGTGCACGCATAGTCACACACGTTACAGAGCTTTAGGTTTCTTTTTCTTTTGGCTTGATATACTTTTCAGTCTTTTGAAGTTGCTTGAATTATGTTGAACTGCAGAGTTGCAGTACTGCTATCTTAAGGATGCAGAGAGATCCTTAAGTTTTGTAGTGGGGCTTCAAATGTCCTCTATACTTGCCCAGAAATCGCTGCGTTTGAGAAGGCTATAGGGGCATCATTTTCTGCTTGACATACTCCAGCGGGCGGCCTGTTTCAGCAAGCATCTGCCCCTTGATAAGTCCTTAAGTCCTCAGCCTCCCACCTGTGCTGCATCTGACCTTGTTCTCTGATGCATCTGTTCAAATAAAGAAACACTGCTGTGGGACTCAAAACAGTTTTTCGTTACATCTTTCCTTGGACACCATGCCAGCTGATGAGTAGCTCCGTGTTTGGTTAGAATGCCCACAAACTGATTTTATTCTGCAGCTGTGCAGCTGAATCTGATAGCCATCTCTCAGAAATTAAGGATGGAAAAATCTGCGTGGATACAACATTCCAACAGGGCCTATCAAATTCATTTAACCCTAAGGACTTTTTTTTACAGACAGTCTCACAGGCAGACAGACACAAACTCCAAAGATTCCAGTCTCCTTCTCCCATCCTGCCTCTCTTCTGTCTGGTCCTGCTTGTCTTGCAATGTTAAAAAAGTGTCTATGGAGTTATGGATGCAGGAGAAATAGGTGGAAAATGCATGCATAAAAGCACCCAAAGGCAGGAGTGTGATAAAATGTGTGCATTTTCTTTTTGCTCATAGTCCATTGGGAAGCTGGCCTATCAAAAGACAATTGCAAAGCTCAGTTTCATGATGTGCATTAATACAAGTATGAAAGGTTTGCGCACCTTCACACTGGTAGCAAGCAGTAATCTTCATATTCGGTTATGTGCGTGTGTCACCTTGTTTGCATGTCTTTCAGGTCAGGAGAGGTTTGGCAACATGACCCGCGTGTATTACCGTGAAGCCATGGGCGCTTTCATCGTGTTCGATGTCACACGCCCTGCCTCCTTTGAGGCCGTCACAAAGTGGAAGGAGGATTTGGATTCCAAACTGACACTTGCCAATGGGAAGCATGTAGCCACTGTGCTTCTGGCCAATAAATGTGACCAGGGTCGGGATGTACTGACCAATAATGGAATAAAGATGGAGCAGTTCTGCCAGGAGAACGGCTTTGTGGGATGGTTTGAGACTTCTGCTAAGGTGAGAAAGACGACACACAGACACACATATACATCTACAGTACGCACACACAGTGTGAAACAAAAAGCAGCCTTCAATGGAGCTCTGAGGTTCAATCGCCTGGTTCAGCAGGCATGTCCTGTCTGTTTAGATGTCCTTGGGAAGCAGCTGACTCCTTGACTCTATCAGACCCAGCACCTGATTACCCTGTGGAGATGCCACCACAGAGGCACATTCTGGATGTGAAGAAATCCTTTAAAAGTGCTGAGTTTAACAGTCGCAGTCTGTTCAGTATTTGCATATCAATAAAGCCTCCATCACAGAGCCCTGCTGCTTTTGCAAAAGAGTCTCACAGTCGACATTCCTTCTGTGTTATTCCAGGTCAGCTGCACTTGCATCAGGTGCTCTTTTATCCAGACAGGATGTACATGAGTGTTGAGGGAATATACTTGCACTCTGTTTTCCACTGACTGCACAAATGTTAAATTAAAAAAATGTGCTTATTTGTTTTCTTGTAGAGACTTGGATGTAATTTAGAACTCAAAGAAATGAATTACTTTAAATTTTATGCTTTGTTATGTTCGCTATGTTCAGTCTGTAAGAGATGTAACAGATTTTAAACTGGCACGTTAGTCTCAAACATACCAATAATATATAAATATGAACAAAAGAAATGAGATAATATATTAAATTAAGAATTAAGAAATAAAGGACAGTGCAAATACAGTAAAAGGACATTTTGATTCAAGACTCACTAACGGAAATAAAAACTGTGGTGGGTTTATTCTGATTGCGAAATGAGCCACACAGTGACACAGTAACACTCAGCACACTCCAGACCTGATTATGGCCGCTAGGAATCTCACAGCTGGGTGGTAAGAGAAGAAAATAGACTGAGGTGTGTATACACACACACACACACACACACACACGCACACACACACACACGCACACACACACAATGAGCAAAGCCATACAGCACTGAAGGTGCAAATAAAGCTTGACAAAAACATATACAAGATCTGTTCTCGCCTTTCTAAAATACATTTTTGCACAAAGCTATGAGGTCCACAGCTGCCACAGGCCAAAAATAGAAAACACTCAGTGTCCTCACCAAGACATTACATTCCTCTATCGTTTTAGATGTTATAGAAATTGAAAATGTTTATAAATTTTGATGGGATTCATATTGTTAAAGTTCACAAAGTGTTGATAATGCAAAATACAATTTGTTGACTATTTTTTTAAATGTTTTTTTTTTAAAAAGGGCAAACAAATAAGTTAATGAAGGTAAACAGAAATAATGATAATTTCTACAACATACTGAAAGTGCCTTTAGGGGAAGAATGGTTAAAAAAAACAGGCAATCAGATAGCCAACCTATTTTTGTTTGATTAATTCCCCATTTTTGTTAGCAGCAACACGCTGCTGTTTTTCCAGCCAATTTCATAATTCTTTTGTAATTAACCCTAAATATAATTATACTGTTCAAAAAAAAATGAAAGGAACACTTTGAAAACACATCAGATCTCAATGGGGAAAAAATCATGCTGGATAGACTAAGAATTGTGTTAGGAATAAATGTTCAGGTGAACCTGCTCTCACCTGTGAAAAGCACAGGGTGCCAGTGGTGGACCAATCGGGCTCCAATGTGCCGGGCAGTGAGCACAGGACCCACTAGAGTACACTGGGCCCTTAGGCCACTCTCATGAAGTCTATTTCTGATTGTTTGGTCAGAGACCTTCACAACAGTGTTTTTGTAGGGCTCTGGCAGTCCTCGTCCTGTTCCTCTTCACACACAAGAGCAGACACCAGTCCTGCTGATGGGTTAAGGACCTTCTACAGCCCTGTGCAGCTCTCCTAGAGTAACTGTGTGTCCCCTGGAATCTCCTCCATGCTGTTGAGACTGTGCTGGGAGATATAGATCTTTTTGCATACGTGTTGATGTGCCATCTTGGAAGAGTTGGACTATCTGTGCCACCACTGTAGGGTCCAGGTATCATTTCATGCTATCAGTACTGATAACTGAGTACACTGATCCGAGCCAAATGCAAAATTAGTAAAACAAATTGTTAGAAAAATGCCAGTGGCCTCCATCTGTAAAACCATTCCTGTTTTTGGAGTTGTTGTATTGTTGTTCCTCTAGTGCACCTGTTGTTAATTTCATTAATACCAAAGCAGCTGAAACTGACTAACACCCCCCTCTGCTACTTACCTGACCAGATCAATATCCCAGAAGTTTGACTGACTTGATGCTGTACAGTTGCTTTAATTTTTTGGAGCAGTGTAGTAATCCACCACAGATGTTAAATAGTGTGGAGCCTAATGCTTCAAATGCCATTTGGACAAGACTATATTATATCGAAGTGATAGCTGACTAACCTCCAAGAAAAATTATTCCTGAGTTTTTATCTTGAACAACTCTGCAGGGGGAATGAAGTGAAGCTGGCATGTGATAGAGAGTATATTTCATTTGAACAGCACACTGCTAGATCATATGAATATTAAAATATGAAGCATACCAGCTGCTGCTGCAACAGACTTTACGAGTTAGAAAAGTGATTGTGTGTGCATCTTTCTCATCATAAGTGATTCTAAACCCATTTTCATGCTCTGCAAAATATGGATGGATTACGAGTTGTTTTGTGGTAGGTGGAGGAGCTTGGTAGATGATCAGTTTTCTCAGATGATCATTTAGCTCTGTAATAACTAGGGATCCCAATTCCTATATGAAGAAACCTTCCGGTACGCCATCATCTTTGTTTTATGTTTCAAACTAAAGTAAGATTACTCCAAAACAAACCCTGGTAACGGCATCATAAAATGCACTTTATTTAAATTTATACTGAAAGCTCAGAGCAGACATTTCTGCAAGTTATTTCTGTAGATACCTCATTTGACTAAGAAGGCATTTTCTTTCTGAGCCACTTCAGTATGTAATCAATGAAAGACACATATTTTGTCATCACTGAATCCATTTGGATTATTTTCTTTAATTCTTTGTAATATGACAATAACTAAAGAACCAAGCTAATGTTGAGAATTTATATAAATTAGGTTTCAGGTCTGCATGTTGCACATCTTCCTTGTCTAAGTAAATGCTCCATTGCTACTGTACAAACATAAATGATATTGTAGATTTTTTTGTGTGTGTGTAATCTCATTAGGTTTTGCTCTGGATGCTTCCATCCCCTGTTTTATGTGTAAAAGAAAGATGCATTATCATTTGTCACCACTGGCAACCACTGAGAATAAATCCCGCTGACTGTTTTGTTGTGTTTCTTCCACCTATTCGGTTTAGTGATGGTCCATTTGATTCACTCAATTGCTCCCACAGGTTTTTCTTCCTGCAGGTATTTTTTTCTGTCTTGTTCAGCACCTTAGAACACTTTGACTGATATGCTTTGTTTTTCTACCTTTTCCTATTCTGTACCCACCCCCTCCATTATCTTTCCCGTTTTTCTCTCTCTGTTTTTAGGAAAACATAAACATCGATGAAGCAGCCAACTGCTTGGTGAAGCACATCATTGCCAGTGAGAAAGACATGCTCCAGTCGGAAGTCCCCGACACCATCACGCCTCAATTAGAAACGGACAAAAGCGGGACATGTTCCTCGTGCTTCAGGTCGCAGTAGGACCTGACAGTCGGACTCTCATTACACACAGTGTTCAAGTTTGTGTGTGAGCAAGAGACCAAGGAAGAACTCCTTTGGCGGTTTTCAAGGAAGAGGGTGTGGGTGCCAACTCCTTTCCAGTCTTTAAGCTTGGGTAAGGCCGGGTGGGTGTGGGTGTGGGTGTGGGTGTTGAGTGGATGACAGAGAGGCAGCTGGCTCAGGAAATGGATGGATTTGAGCAGAGGCAGAAAGAGAGATGGGTGCAGCTGTGTGCGCTTGTCAAAGGCAAGGTCACCCTCTGAGTGACTTTGGGCCTTGACACTGTCACTTTGGTTACCATAGAGACGCAGTTAATGAACACGTGCACAGAAAGGTCGCAGCAAATCACAGTATATCTGTAGTAGAGGTGTGTGGAGGTAATCAGTGTATAGAAGCACGGGAGCTGCTTCTCTTTCTCTCTCCTCTGTTTTTTTCCTCCACTTTCATTTTTTTTCCTCTGCTTGTTTTCGATGCCTAACTCGTACCTGACAGCTCTTTTGATTCGTCACAGTTTTCATGCTTTTCTCACGAGCAAGTTGAGAATTTTTTCCCCACTGACTCTCCCAGGCAATCCCTTCTCAGTCATAACAAGCCCACAGCCCCATTGTAAGGCTTCTTCAAATATGGCTTCATTTATTTTTAAGTCTCCCTGTTCATCCACTAGCTCCACTAGCATTGTAAAGCGGATTATTGCAATTAAAGTGCCTTTTCTAACACAACATTTCATTTAATATCTGCAGTAGATATATTCACTATATATTATTTACAAGTGCCCTTAATGGTGCACATTTCTCTTTCCGTTCATCACTAATTAAGAATTGAACTTGTTTCCAATTTAAATGCTTTTGAAAATAATGCTGGATTTGTATTAATGCCCATTGTATCCATTATTTTTATCCAGTGGTTTTATGTTGAATTTCTCTCCCACTGTGATTTTTGTTTTTGTAATATTTGTAATTATGGGATCAATGCAAATATGTATACAATTATGTACATATTATATAGCACAAACTAAGACAGATTATACAGTAGAACCAAAGATGTATCCAGTTTTCAAAGTGTTCATGTGAATAAACCACGGCTTTACTGACTGACTGTTTGCCATTTGCTTGTAATATGTGTTATGTTGTTATGTCATTAAAAAAGTCTGTGTACATCCACACGCACCCACACAGGCTGTGTTAACATCCACTCTCTGCACTATGATAAAGGTATAAATCATTCCACCCTAACAACTGCAGTAAAGGATTGTGAGGGAGATGCCAATTAAGAAGTTTGCCCATGCATGCAGTCCTGAAAGAACAAGCCGACAAAACAGCCTATTTTAAATAAGCCTTTAAAAGAATTTTGTTTGAAATGTGCAGTCATGAAATGTATGCGATTTAAGTTGTGAGGGAGAAGCACTGCAGTGGAGTCTTGTTGGCAAAACAAGCTGTGTCTAAGCAGCACATCTAACAAAAATCCCTGTCAGTGTGCAGCAGCATATTGCTGACTGAAGACATGCGCAGAGCCACATGAAGTCAGCCAGCCAGTGTCTTCTGGTATGATGTGAAAAAGGGTAAACATTTGCTGTGCCACAAGCAAAATCACTCATCAGCGTGGTGATGCTTGTCTGGTGAACACTGAATCTCTCCCAGCCTTACTTCCCCAAAACTTTAGCCTTCTTCTAATGGAATACAAACAAAAATCATATAAGAAGAGAATTAGGTGAGTAAAGTAAATAAAGGAACTTGCCCTAGTTCAGGAGGACATCAGAGGCAAAGTTATTTGGTCCAGCAAAACACTAACTGAATGTAGTAACTCAGAGGCCTCATCTTTTTCTTTGTATTTCTTCTTTAAAATGGTAGATACTACAGTGACTGACCACAATTATTGGAGAAATTCAGAGTATCTGGTATTGGAGCACACTGTAGCAGATCACCAAGCACTGTGCATTATTCTACTGGAATCTATCCCAGCTGAATTTAGGCAAGAAGTGAGTCATATCATGTCACCAATCCATCACAGATAAGGTAATTCAAATACAAATATTCAGAATTTCAATGAAACAAAATCGCAGCATAACAGACAGGTTGTCGAGTAACTTCAGTATTTAACTAATAATGCTAATTTGTGAAGTGCTATTAATTAGACTGCATAGACAACCTGAAGAAGACATTGAGAATTGTTGGATGTGGCACAACCAAAGCTGTTCTCTGTGTGTGATTCAGTTCTTTTCATTTGAGCAGTGAGCTCAACTAACGGTCTAGTTGCTGTTATCACGAAGAAAGGCAACACGAGCGGACTGAAGAGCAGAACTGTGCTTGCTTTAAAGCCTTGCTCAAAAGCATCTTTTTAAATGTTCACAGAACGGAACAGTTTTATAATCAACAACTAATCAGTTTCTATGTCCTTTGAAGATGTGGTTAATTAAAGCTGGATGCTGTGAATTGTTCCGTTGTACAGTCATATTGCACAAGAGGCTGAACTATCTGAAGATTTTGCACATTTCAGCAGCATAGCATTTTAAAGTCACAACTTTAGTATAACAAATCAAAATTGAACCTCATCAAATAAATACACTTTCAATTGTATTTTTCATGCTCTGTCCTTTTAACAGGAGATCACAGACATTCTCCTTAGAGCAGGGATTTTCTTATCATTTATGTAACACTCTCTTATATGCTGGAAATTTGATTTACCAATCAAAAGTTCAAACTGGAGTGTAAAAGTTGATGTTTGTTAATTTTGTGCTGCCTCTGACCCATCGTGAGACTGCAGCCATGCTACAAACACACAAGGCTCCAGCATCTTTTTTATATGCACATTTTATACTAGCCTACACCCCTAGTGTGCGTACAGAGGGGTTTAGGCTAGTGTAAAATGTACAGTTCCCTTAAATATAAGTTGATGTCCATGAATGCCAAAGCCTGCTCTGCATCAGTCCAACATTACCATAAACTTCACTGCAGTTCTTGGAGTCATGTTTAAACAGGATATGTTCTCAATGTACATATTAAACAAATTTGTAAGACCGCCTTTTTGTATTTGCACAATATTTCTATCAGGCTGTCCTAAAAGCTCCCTGAAAAGCCTTCAGCGGACCCAAAATGCTACAGTGAGAGTACTGACAGGGACTAGAAAGAGAGAGCATATTTCTCCCATACTGGCTGTTAAATCCAGACTTGAATTTAAGATAATTCTTCTTACATATAAGGCCTTGAGTAATCAGGCCCCATCTTATCTTAAAACCTTCATAGTACCATATCGCCCCAATAGAGTACTTTGCTCTCAGACTGCTGGCTTACTTGTGGTTCCTAGGATACTTAAGAGTAGAAAGGGAGGCAGAGGCTTCAGCTTTCAGGCCCCTCTTCTGTGGAACCAGCTTTGAGTTTGGAATCAGGAGACAGACACCTCTGTTTTTAAGATTAGGGTTAAAACTTTCTTTTTTGATAAAGCTTATACTGTAGTTAGGGCTTGATCAGGCGACCCTGAACCAACCCTCAGACCTAGGCTGCTAGGGGATTCCCATTATCCACTGAGTATTTCTTTTTCAGTTACCTCTTTTTGCTCTGTTTATACCCCACTCTGCATTTAATCATTAGTTATTATTAATCTCTGGCTCTCTTCCACAGCATGTCTTTTTTTCCTGTTTCCCTCCCTCAACTACAACTGCTGGCGAGAGTTGACTGCCCCTCCCTGAGCCTGGTTCTGCCAGAGGGGTCATTTTGATTGTTGAGCTTTCTCTCTATTGTTGGGTCTTTACCTAACAATATAAACTGCCTTGAGGTGACTGTCTGTTGTGAATTAGGGCTATGTAAATAAAATTTAATTGAAGTACTGCAAATAACACAAAATTAGAATAGTTCATCAGTTAGTTTTGCAAAAGATTTCACAAAAAACTGCTTTCAACAACAATGCAACAGCAGTTCTAGAGCAATAAAAGCTCTAAAATAAATTAAGACATAATATGTAAGCTTTAAATATTGTTGAGCAGTCCTTCATTGTGAAAATATGTTCTTATTTTCCTCCCCTATCCTCTCTTTCTTACATTTTTCTTTATATCTCAGTGTTACAAATGAACATTAACTGTACATTCAGCTACCAAACACACAAAAATTCCAATGTACCCAAACCTTGCGTGTGAGTGCAAATGGCAAACAAAGTCTTGAAGTCTTGAAGGTTGTGACAAACTAAGCTGTTGCAATCAAGTTGCATTTGAAATCACCTGCCTGTTCCTCTTCTGTAGAGCTAGCTAGATGCTGGTATACAAAATCTGCACTACGAACACATCCTGCACCTATTAGTGCATCCTGATGCAAATGAACTCATTCGACAGTAATATGCATTAACCTGCCTATCGGATTTGATTGCTCATTACCGAAGATGGTGGAACCCAGTTCCGGGTTGTTCCATCCCATTTTAACCCCTGGCATACACCCTGAGATTTGTGATTATTTTTCATGAATTACTTTTTCAGCAGTTTTTTTTTCTTCTCTGGCCTCAGATACTCGCTGTGTAATTATGTCCCTCTAAAGATAAAATTTTGAGCCCCATTTAACACTGTGGTTTTCTTCTAATCCTTGAGACACAGTCGGTTGTATAGCAGCGTCTCTCTGTCAGATAACGGTTTAGAGGTTAGGCTGCGTACTAGAGGAAGATGGTGTCACTTTCTAATTTTTAATAATTGGGCTGGGTTTTCATCATTGATGTAATAATTTCAGAGAGAAACCACAGGGCCGAGGAAGAGGGGAGAGAGGTTAGGCACAGGCTAGAGCTGTGTGAGAATTTCTCTTTTTTTCTTTGACTCAGAAGCCAACACCCTTCTCTGTACACCCACACAGACACAGTCCTCTCTCACACACACAAACACACACATGCCCAGATGATCAGAAGATTTCACAGATTTATCTCTCGCTCTCTGCTAGTCTCTAAGGCAACAAGCTACCAAGAAAGTCATAGCTTTGTTTCTCTTTACTGTCCTTGTGGTCCTCCTCCATTTCTTTCCCAGTGTTACGCAGAGAGAAAGGAAAAAGTAGAGGGACATTGAGGAACCATAACCAGGGATTTTAATCACAAGGCTTCTCAATCATAGAGAGTAAGGCGAAAATAAGCTGCATGTGATTTCAGGATGACTTCAAATCTGTCTTTAGCTGTGTTATTTACACACACACACTGACACAACCATACACGCTGTATTTACACACAAACTCACAAGCCTGCTTTCAAAAAGTAGCGATACTGTGTCACCTGCAAAGAAAATATAAGCTCTGAAAATCATATAAACCCTATACTCTTATCTAAAATAGCTATACTGAGATATTTTTTGTGTAAAATATATGCAACACATTTGGGAAAGGTTGGAGCATGTTTGCCACTATGTTACATCACCTCTTCTTTTAACTCTCTGTTAACATTTGGGCATGAAGTCAAGTGGCAGTTTTGAAACCAAAATATTTTCCCATTCTTGCAGTTTCAGGCATCTTTTGTGATGTTTTTCAGTTTATGATGTTCCAGATGTTTTCAGTGCGTGACAGGTCAGTTCTGGACTGCAGGCAAGCAACTTTAGCACCCTGCCAGGCTGTTGCAGTACTGTGCAGAATGTGCTTTGGCATTGCCTTGGGGTGCACTAATGTGCACATATACCTTCAGAGATAGTCCAAAGGACTAATTTCCACTATGATTAAAAAAACACAAACAAGCAAGCAAGCAAGCAAACAAATAAACAAACAAAACTGCTTTAGATTTGGACTTTTCAGACCACAAATTAGCTTCAGCCCAGAGAAGGTCCAGGATTGTTTGTGCCATACTTTTGGATTAAATGTTTTTTAATGTAGCCTCCAGCTGGAATTTTGAAGGGTTTCTTTTCCAGCTTGCATGGCATGCTCAACAAACCCTGTGGAAGTCTAAAAAATTTATGTGCATTCAACTGAGCTACTTGTTCTCAGGTGAAAAATCACCCATAAGAGATAAAGGATATTCATATTAATATACAGTATAAGTATAAATAAATTATCACTGCTGCAATAAACCAGCCACAGAGAAAATACAGGCACAGAGCTCAGCTGTAGTGCTACTACATAATCGATAAACACTGAGAGAGGTGTTGGAAGTGGAGGCTGTGGCAGGCTTACTTTGGCTGGGAATTAAACGAACAGTAAAAGAAAATCAATAGTAGGAGCCAGGAGAGACTCTGGATGAATGAAAATAGTGGCTGCACCTCCAACACTGATCGATGTGTGTTTGTGTGTATGTGTGTGTGTATGTGTGTGCATGACCTCACAATAGCAAAAGTTTCAGTGAGTTTAAAATATAGTGCTATGTGGAATATCAAACATTTGCTCTGAATGACTAATCATTCACAACCAACTCAGCCAGAGAGTGAATCTGATTCAATACCAGACCTAGATCACGCCCTCTCTCTCTCTCACACACAACAAATGCACTATTGATTAAACTTGAGGATTTGTTTACACATAGAGCAAATCCTATTTGAAGCATTTGTGCAAGATTGGATATTGTCTGTGCATTTCTTCACCAACACTCTTATCAGTGCTTTTAGATTTGAGAGCAATTCCAAGGAGTTGTTTTGTTTGTTTTCCATAAGAGCATTCATCTGTTGGTGCAAATCAGAAGATAGCCTCTTGGAAAATTCTCATTTGTTCAGCAAATGGTCTGAATTGATTCATCTGACATGTTTGCATTAAACTGAAGCTATGAAATGAGCCAAGCAGTTGGGAAGAAAGCGTTTGTCAGCATGCAGGAGGATAAAACTGCGGTTATCTAGAGTAATGCATTTTCTGTCTGTAGCACTGGAACTGGCTTATTTGTTGGTCAACCACACCATTGCTCTACAATGGTATCCTCAGACAAATTGCTGCACTTACCATCCAATTACTATTTATCCAGTTGTTTTAGAAAATGTTGGGCCTTACATTGTTGCTGTGCTCCCTTAAATAATGTATAGCTAAATCCATGCTGACCAGTCCCTACCTGGTGGTTCAGACCTCAAAGAACTGCCCACCATAGTTTTTTTTTTTTTTTTGGACACCTACAGAGGCTTCTATCTGGGTATAAAAATTCACAGACTGTGTATCAAGCACCAAATTAGCCATGTGAATGTCACAGGTCACCCTTATATTATGAAATATGACTTCAAATTTCTTATTTGTGTATATATACTCTTTCAAGCATCACCACTTTTTTTTATTCTGTGGCTTGAAACAAAAACGTAACTTTTACTGGCCTCTTCTCAGACCGCTTAGTATGCAATTGGATCAGTGCCTGGTTTGGAAAGCTGACAATTTTCTCTAAAAAGCAAATTCTGTCTGCTATCCATCCTAATACAGAGATCTCCAGAGGGTGACTTGGCCTTTCTGTTAAAAACTAAATAAATAAATAAAAGTATTGTTTGTAAAGTTGCTCAGAGATTATGCTGGTCAGCCTAAAGCAAGCAAAACCTTAATTTTCCCTTTGGTACTCCGTAGTCGGGCAGAATGGACTCTCTCCAGGGGTCACAGGTGTGTACATGTACAAGGCTGTGTTGCCTTTGTAGATTTCAGGGTGTTTCCTCGCCTTTCTCCCAGCACACACAGTTTCTCACACAGAACTGAAGATTTATGGGAGAAACAAAAGCATTCAAGGATGTTTGTTTCCTATCCAGAAGTACATTAGCGGAGTGATGACGTGTCCAACGTATCTCATTAATCTCAGAAAAACAAAATAAAAGAGAGAATGAAAGAGCAATAGTGACTGCTAAAAATAAATGCATTGTACATGCATGACTGCATTTTAAGAGGCATTAGTGGTGTGCAAAACAAGTGAGTTACATTTTGCCTTTCCCTCGGACAGATTTGCCATTACCGCATATGGTTCTGTTACGCAGAATTTACTACCCCACAGGCAATTCAAAATCAGCACCTTGGACAGCAATCAAGACACATGGGGCTGTACATGCTGTTTGGTTTTCCTATGTACTAATTTTAAGTATAACAAAATGTAGCATATACATTTTTTTTGTTTGCAGAAGTTCTGAAATGTCAGTGTAATTTATGTCAGAATAAATTGATTGGTTTTATCTTACAAGTTCCTCTTTGCGCGGGAAGTTAATTGTTGCTGCTGCTTATTTGTCCCTCGGATTAATCTCTTAGCTATTGCATGTGCCATTTAGTTTTAGCAGGTGTGTGTAGCTGCAAAGTGTTTGCTGGCTCTCTTTGCCTTGGCAGGGAAAAGGCTAGGTGGAAAATTGGTCAGCAGTGCCCTTCCCCTCTGTGCCAACTTGTCTCCTCCAGTGGATGTGTACAGAACAGCATGTGGGCAAAATCTCCTCAGTAATGTGACCTTGTGCAGAATGTGCTCTGCCCTCCTAATTGTTGAAGTCTGGTAGTGTGTGTGTGTGTGTGTGTGGGGGGGGGGATGTCTGCCCATGTTTTTATATGCATGAAAAACTCTGTTTATCTTTGTACTCTGTGACTGTGGATGTCTGCAAACTGAGTTCAACAGCTGTGGTCCTCTCCGGTGCCTTACAGCGCTATCTAGCAGTGCA
>VUQK01005841.1:117265-138398 GCA_015106715.1 Bujurquina vittata | reverse complement strand
TATATATATATATATAGATATAGATATAGATAGATAGATATAGATATAGATATATAGATAGATATAGCAAATCTGTATCACAAAAAAAAGACAAAATTCAGTACTCTGTCCTTAATATTTTAAATATGAAACAAAAGCTATTATTTTACTGTAATCATTTTAAAATATATACGACCTTTAATTATACTATAACACATCAAATAAAATAAAATAAAAAAAAACATTGCAGTGGTTTGTTGAGCTTGTATTTTCTTTTCCTTAAGGCAAATTTCTAAGTTTCACCAAAGTAAAAAAAAAAAGGTCTTAGGTAGGCCAATCCCGATGCTTTTCATTCCTTTTCTAAATTATACCCAAAGATGAAGGCTGAGCCTTGCAATGCTCTCTTTTCTTTACCTCCAAGCTTGTGATTGACAGCGCCATGTGCTGCCCTCCTAGCGGCTGCAGTTCACAGCCCCTGTCAGGGGGGTGGCAAACACACAAGCCAGAGAGCGACTAGCTGCCCCTCAGCAGCAGGGAGCAGAGTTAGGGTGGTACAGTGGGGTGCACAGGGTCAGGGGCTCTGCTGGCACTGGAGCATTGTTGTCAGGTGGATTGCATCATACCACATTTAGAAAGAGAGCAGCCTTTCATCCAGCATGTCCGCGGAGCTTACCTTTTCCTCCGCGGTTGGTTCTGGCTGGTGGGCGCTCTCAGTGCACTGTACTGCACCTGTAAAAACAAACAGGAGTTTGGTCAGAGGCAGGTAATCCGAGCTCAGTGGAGCGCACGGTAATGGCTCCCCTGAGGAGAGCTGGTGCAGGGGAAAGCGAGGCAGGCTCGGCTGTAATGAATCATTTTTTAAACACAGGAGCAGAGGGGATTAATCACAGGGAGGAAGGATTTGAAGAGTCAAGGGTTCTGTACCAGTGTACGCCCCCCTCATTCTGCACCGCAATCACAATATTAGAAACAGACATCAACTGCTGAGATGACCTGCCAGCCAGGCCAGTGAGGGAGTTGCAAACTGCATAATCACTCACTCTAAGTTATGTCCCCTAAAGAAAACTTTGTTAGTGTTTAGTGTTGTTCGAGCTGAGAGCTACCAACACAAGTTGATGTATGAGTTTCTTTATGACTTTGCAGACCTTGGTGTGACTTTAATTTCTCCAGGCTAAAACCGGGCCTGAAATGTGATATTTGAACTTAAGACCTCACTTTTTCCACTAGATACATATGTAGACTTAAACTCAAGAAACACATCTCATGTTACACATTTTCCTTCCATAAATTCCCACATGTTCAAAAATAAGAATTGTGTTTATTTTGACACTCATTTACGGTATATTAATGTTTTTTTCTTTCAAAATTACCACCAAAATCGCCATCATATTCCAAAGAGGACTGATCATAGGGTAAGCTGAAAAGACAAGTTGGAATTTGAAAACTTGCTTTGAAGCTTGCTCGCTGAGCTCAAACAATACGGTGAATCTGTTGAATAAAGGTAAGAACTCTATGCTAATTAGCTGGTCTCCATTATTAGAATGGGAGATGGAATGTGGGAACAAAGTGACTGCCTCCTGCATCAGAACATGAAACTGTCCTCAGAACTGACAGATGCTTCTTATTTCAAGACAGACACAGTGTTGTCAGAAGTCCCCGTTTGAGGCAGACTTTGTAGATGTGCACAAGCTCTAATTGCCAAGTCACATTTGCAAGAAAGACAGGAGTCAATTTTCCTCCTTTGTGGTGTTTTGTGTCCACACCTATCTGAGGATTGAAGTTCTAAGTCAACAAAAACAAAATATGTGGTTTATTGTTTTTGGGTCTCCTGTGTATATGATGTTAAGGTTATTTTTCACAGCACATAATGAAACGTACTTATGATTAATCTTAAGAGTGTTTTGTTTCTTTTTTTATGACTGGAGCTATTTTCAAGATGTAGTTCCTCTTTTAATCCAGGCTTTAAAAAAAAAAAGTATTGTTTCCATGGGATTTGAAAATGAGTCAGTTTCAAAGCTCAAATAGTGTATCCCAATGGGGGAAAAGACATACAAAGGCTTCTGAATCAAAATGTATTCACCACCTTGTTTTGCCAACTCAGTCAGCCAAATCTCAAACAACACAGGCTCCTTCCAACATCACAGAGAAGTCAGCAATGGCTTGCTGCAGAAGGACATCAAGGGTGCAGCTGAGAAACAGACTAGGGTGAGAGTGTCTTGCCAGATCCAGACTGTCAGGATTTCTCACTGCATTCTGTCTGGTGAGTTACCTGCGAGATAAAGGCATTGTGTGGCACTTCATTTCCTGGCTAAGCAAAATCCTCAGTCAGAGAACGGCGAGCACCCAGCACCACTTATAACACCCTGACAGCTCCTCTCAGCTCTGTGATGTAAATGCAAATGACATATCAGCCATGGCTAATATGTAATCACATATGGCACCCAGCAAGACGACTGGGGCTCACAACCACATTAATTGACTCTACCACCCTGAAGTGACTGAGGCCACATCAGAGTTTCTCTGCTGACACAACAGCCAGACACGTCAGGAGCCCTCTGCCGGCATGCAGCCAATCACCAGCTTTTATGTCACAGCGCTTCAATCAGCCACACAAAATTGCTAATAATGGACAAGGCCTCAGCAATATGACTGAGGAGAGATCTGAGCTCCTCCTTACCCAAGCACTACAGTGACTACATGGAGTTGCACTGAGCAATAATTGAGCCAGGCTTGCTTTAAAGGCGAGAATCCATTATTAATCAAACAAAGCCAGAGGATATATCTCTGCAACACTTGGGAATTCTGGTAAAGCAAATAATGCAGACATCTTTAGGGAATTCCCGCCAAATGTGTATGTAAAATTGAACCTCACCTTTTGAACATCTGAAGGCACCCTCTTGAGGAAATCCAGTATTTCACTGTGGTCAATAGTATATGGACTGCGCAGCTTCTTGGTAAATTTGTTAATGCCTGTGAAAATGGCAACACATTATTAAATAAAGATGTCATACAGGACAGTAGTTTATATAGTTTTATGCAGTTTTGTGTATAATACCAGTAATAAAAACAGTTTTGCAACCCTACTGATATAGTTTCCCCACCTTGTTTCAGTAACACATTATACAATGCTATTTTAATAACCTTTCAACCAAAATTCATTTCAGCATGGGGACACTAACGAGGATCATTGTTAATAAAGGGCAAGTTTTGTTTGTAATTATTATATCATAAAACTATTGTTGCCAAGATTGTAATGTTTTATATACTATATTAGGTTGTGCTGTTGCCGTATGTATTGTGGTGATTTTGAATATGATTGATGAAATTAATTGCACAAATAAGTACTCTTTTTCAGGTGCAATGAAAAAGTCTAGAGACTCCTCCTATAAAAACCCGAACCACAGCTCATTTGAATTTAGTGCTTTCTTCTTCTTTTTCCCCTCAGAGCAGACTGGTGCTACTTTTAGAGAGCTGCCCGGAAGTCCTTTTCTGACTTCTGACTACATCCACTATGTGTACTGCATCCCCTACATCAAATCAGCCAAATGGTGAGCATAGCGGATGGTGTGCAAAGGTTTTCAATTCACTCTAAGCGGTAGTCTGAAGACACAAGCCACTTTTCAGATCCTTAGTACCAAATGGTCCCGCTCAGCTATCTTAGGACATTATAGAAGAACTGAAACAAATGACAAGAATGTTCCTGGTTGTGTTCCTGACTTAATGTGATGCCGTTGTGAGTGAACACTGTGGACTCTTCCAGACTTAAGTTGGGTGAGTTCGATTTAGAAGCTGCTGTTTTGTTCTCTGTGCAAGTTTGAAGCCTGTGATGGGTTCACATATGCGTACATCAGAACAGCATGTCCAGGAAATAAACTTTAAAAAAACAGCAGGAAGTGTCAAGACTACATGTGACGCATCAAAGGTTTTTTTTCTTTTTTTAAATCACACTTGCAGGGGACATATGACACATTTTATTTATTTATTTATTTATTTATTTATTTATTTATTTATTTATGGGGGGGGGGCAAACTAGTGCATTAAACTGATCAGTAGCAGTTGTGTACTAGTCCCTCAAACAATATTTATGTATTTATTTCCAAAGCATTAATGAGCCACTTACAAAGTATCATAGAGATCTGCTATAAGTTTAGGTTCAAGTGAGGTTTATATATGTTTTATAAGCAATTTAATAATCAGTTGTGAAGTTTTATAAACATTTGTTGCAACATCACATTAAAGATGGTTTATTAACAGTCAGCAAATTAATAACTTCAAGCTTTATTATGTTTGTAAGTCATTTAATTAAAGATCATGTAACCATCTCAGCATTACGAATTATTAGTAAACAACCTCAGCGAACCTCAATTCACAGTAAAATAACTCACTTAAAACCTACAAATTTATTGTTCATTAATAGTTCATTAAAATGTTAGCTGTTGCTTTAATTCAAACTATAGGCACACAGTTATAACAACTTTTCCCCCACTTTTGTTTGCTTCAATCTGATCATTTTGTGCACATCTATATTTACTTTGCACATGGTTCCATACCACAGAGGAAGAAAAATCTCTGGGGTCTTGTAATGGGACCATTATATTCACAGCTCAGTTCTGCCTTTACCTCAGCATGCAGACAAAGAACCTAAGGACTTAAATATGTGCAGGAAACTTGAAAGGCTTGCCTTGCAACCACAGAGATGGGGGTTAACTGGGGAGGCAGAGGAGTGTCTCAGACTGTGTGTTTTTTGTTTGATATGGTGGTTTTTTGGTATTGATTGTGTTGAAGGCAGTGTGGAAGTACAGTGGTTGTGGGCTTACAGCTGGAGGAGGATAGCCTGTTAAGGGCAGCATATCTCCCTGACCACTGAGATGACGGTCTATTCTCTATGACTACCGCAGATAATGAGAGGCTAGACCAGGAGCCTACAGACTGCCCAAGGACATCATGTATTATATACAGCTTGCTACTCTACCTCTGCTTTGTTTTCACACAAACCCTCGGTCATGCCTCTGCTGGGCTCTGCTACATCAGCCCACACTGGGCAGAGCAAACCTCTGCAGCTGTCTGATCTCTGTGCATTTGCAGAGGTGTTAAGATGGCAGAGTTCTTAAATTAGTGTACTTCATTAAATCATAGATTTGCAGTTAGGAAGACTGAATAAAAGTTATGTTTGCAAAGATGATATAGGCATTCATTTTTTTATATACTATTAGTAGGAATGGTTCGGGTTATATATACAGATGGATCATGCAAGAAACAGTATTAAGATAATCTTTTATGAATTTCACTTTTGTTCCACATGTGGTACAGTACTTACCCCATATTAGTACAATGTATCGCAGTGGGATAAAGTACAATAGTGCTGCTGCCGTAAAGAGCACCAAGCAGGCCAAGTATGACAAGAATGGGACAGACCAGTTGAATATGCTGTGAAAAGAATAACTGGTAAGTTATATTTCTTTTATACAAAAAAAAATCTGGAAAAAAAACAATTGCAATTTAAATTTTATATTTATGATTAAATCCACATATATGGCAGGTCAATTATTAAATAGTCACATTACTTCTTAACTCGCTCTCCAATGTTTGCAATCTCCTCCAACACGTTCTGGACAACCAGTACTACTTCCTGCACCATATGTATCTTATCCATGAAGCCCTTTTTTCCGGATTCCTAAAATGAAACCAAAAAAATGCACAGACACTGATGAGGTGCACGGTATGTCAATTGTTGGGCAGAGTAGACAAAGACCAGTTTATCTCTGCTGTGCTATTATGTGTGATTTATCTATTGAATGGCCCGTAATGAGCAAACACTGTACATCTTCAGACTATGCTTTTGAAGATGAGACAGACTCAGCCATCCACATAACAGCTTCAGAGCACTGAGAGATTTCAGCTTTTGTCCGCCATACACAATGGAGCTGTTGCACAAGTGCAGCACAATCAAGACTCTCTGGTAGATGAAAAGTACAGAAAATGGCCATCTGCAATCAGGCAGACTAGACGACCTAGACAAGGAGTGCAGGGGCCTCACAACTTAGGAGAGATTTCATTCCAGGAACCTGCACAAGACAGGTTTGAACACATTTTTGCCAGCCAGCGCCAGCTTTCCAGCCTATCTTAACATTCTCTCTTTGTGAAAAAAACACTTCAACCTGCTTAGAACGCCACGCATGAATATTATCATACAGTAACCATCGCTACACATAGCACATTATTTGCTTTTATGCGCTGAGATAATAAACAAGCTGGGAAAGCAATAAGTCAGTATGAGCGACGGTTGGACTGTTTGTCTTGAAATGAAGCAAATATGATTGCATCAAACTTGGAAATAATGGCAACTGTGAAGCTTTCCAGGGCAGAGGAGTAGACTAGAGATAACACGGGTAAAACAAGCTAAAGAGGGCTGAGAAGCCTCACATCAAAAGGAGGAAATAATGACAGGAATGATGACAGAGAGAAGTGTGGGAGAGGGAGAGTGAGAAGGGGGATGAGAGTGTTGGGGGGAGGGTGCTCTAATGGACCCTAACAGGAGGCTTGAGGATGTCTATATGTTTGTGTTACAAGTCAGCTGAAGCCACAGCCCGTGTGCATTGACAGGGCGCAGACAGAATGCCTTTATCAGAGCTTCATGAGGCAGCCCCTGGGAACACGCTGTCTGCCAGCACAGAGAGACTCCCCACTGCTGGGCCCACTCTCCTCCACAAAAGGCGCAGGAAGAGAGCAATTCCCACACTAGCAGAGCCTCCCCCACTGGGCTCCGATCTGGACAGACACTGAAGGCTTAGCACTGTCCAAAAAAGGAAAAACTATCACAAATATGCTTTCTGTGAGATTAACATCTCAAGGTCTCATTACGGGGAAAGACGACTATCTGTGTGCATGCATCGTTTTACTCTACACTCCACTGCAGGAGGCGGCCGAGGGAAGCAGAGGAAACCATCCTGTGTGTCTTTTACTCCACATCAGGTGTTAGTTGAGCTAACTGGGGAGGCTTTCAAGTTTATTTTGAAAGCGTGGAACATCGTCAGAGTTTGCTCAGAGCCATTACGATCTGTGCTGGTAATCTCCTGCTGGACCTAGACAGCCACACATCAAATGATAGCTCGTTTGATACAGAGCCTCATCAGTTAGGCATTCCTTTCCTTATCTCCATTTAAACTTCTTTAAGCGGCTCAATTACCTAACTTAGAATTCAAATAAATTATGAGATACTGTGTGGAGCATTATTTAACTACAATGGACACACATGCATGGTAAATCTAGCTTGAAATACAGCTCCCGAAAGAAAAAAAAGAGAGAAACCATATTGGCTTTCATTTCTAAAAGGAAAAACAGACAAATAGATGCACTCTGAAGTATGCATCAAGAGGCAGTGATTATCATTATTCATCTGCTTTAAGATTCCTGAAATCCTCCATCTCCTTAGCGACCAAAACTGAAGTCCTTCCTACATTAATCATGTGATGATATTCTTTGTTCATTTCTCTTTTAAGCATGTACTTGAGTGCAGAGAAAACACAAATAAATAAAAGATCTCCCTCTTTAAATGGGAAAGGATGAGTGAACTGGGAATGGACTAAACAAGCCCTAAATGTCTGCTGATTAGAAAACCTGAGTGAAATCATATTCTCATTTCAGATAAAATTGTAAAAGCTTCCTTTTAAGGTGCAGTAATGGAGAACCAATTTGATCTCCCACACAAAGGTAAACATACGCTCACAGACATGTGGCGTTATCAAAAGCTGGGGGGGGGAAGCTCATTTAGAATCATTTTAATTAGAATAAACTGTGCCAAATTTGAATTCTCAGACTGAATCTTTTTTTTTTCCCTGACATGGATACAAAATCTCTCCAACACCTGTGTTCCTGAAACCTGAGATAAGGTTTTTAATGTGCTGTTGGGTCCACATGCAGTACACCGTGCACAGCACAGATCACGACATGGGCAGTCTGTCTGACTGGTGCGCTCAAGGAGACCCAGCGGTGAAAGTGGACTATCGGGTGAGTGATGGAGTAACCCCGCAGCCCAGTCTAGCACCCCCACAACCACCTTTTCACCCTTCCCCCTAACTCCCCTGGGCTGGGCTCTGTGAGCAAGTCAACCACAGACCTGGGGGGGTGTAAAGGCTGTTTCATCTTCCCTGCTTGTTTCTGTTGGAGATCTATGGACTTGTTTTGCCTTTCTGTTTCTTTATGTTATGATTAAATATCGTCTATCTGCTCAATTGATACCTAAGGCCAAAGGGAAGTCACTTTGGCCGCACATAATTTGTAAGCCATCTCCTTCCCTGAGGACAGATTTGTTCACAGGCAGAGAATCTGTTCTGTATTATCCTGCTGTAACGCTGCCGTGCCTTTCTTCTCTCTTTAACGTCATGCCTTCACATTCTTGCCGCTCTGACTGAGGTTTACATATTTCCTTCCTCAAGGGGGAAAAAAGAGGGGGGGATAAAAACATATTTGAGTGGTAATCATAACCTTCTCAGAGGGAAAAGAGACTGTGGGGAAAAAGTAGAGCTTTGAAGTCATCAAATTTAACACTGATCACTCTTTAACCCCAAATATTTTTTAAAGAAGACTTTGATAGGGTGTGTAAAGCTACACTGCTTGATCTAACTGCATGATATCACATTCGAGTGACAGCAAGACCATAACAAGACTTTCAAATAAGCCACTTTAAATTAAAGCTGACAGCTTAAAACAAACATGGGTGACTGCTTAATTAGTAAATGAAAGGAGATATTTCATTTCCTCTGAGTGTGAAAGGGCTTAGAAGGCTCGTGGAAAACCTCTCAAAAAGCTTTAAGAGGCGAAGGCTGAGTTTGCAAACACATGGTGTCTATAGAAAATCATAAACCAAAACCATTTTTCATGACAAAAAAAAAATTTAATAAAATGGAAACATTTCTCACTTATATATCGAAGTTTCAAGGTGAACGCAAAAATGATTTTTCTGACCTTGTAATGTAATAATGATTTTGTAAATTCAGCACGTTGAGGTAATCACTCCCAGTTTAATGCGACCAGAACCACCGGACCCTCTGTGTCACTACTGTTTGTTTAAGCCCCAGTTTGCCTTGTTTGTAGCTATGATAGGAAGTGTGGTTTTTCCACTTTGTATGTGCAGACATATCATGCGAGTTTCATCTGTGAATTAGCCCGTCCTTTCAGACAGGATTTGGAGGATGTGCCTGTGTTTTTAAACAAAGCTGGCTTTTTTTTAGCCCCTGGTCATCACAACAGAATATATTGAGCGCATTATGGATATGAATCCTGGGCCTAGACAGGCAGCACAAGGGTCATTGCTTGGAGGCTTTGCGTTAGTTCCACACTTCATTGCCATAAAGCAATAATACACATCCCTGTTAACTTTTTTCCTTCTGTACACAAAAACCAGCGGGTTGAGTATAATTGAATATTATGTGCTGTGGGAAGTATAATTTTCAGGCTACTTAAAGATTTCCTGTTGTTCGGTTTTTCAAGAGACACTAGAGATGTGTAATAACAAACATTATTATTTATGATTTCTCACAAAGAAACAAGACAAAATAAGTGATAACCTTTGGGGTGCCGTGTAAGTTTGTTACTGTATCCTGATCTGTTCTAGTTCTAAATGATCACCCCTCGGTGTAACCTTTCCTTTTAGAAAAGGATGTTACAAGAAAAATCTACTGATTTTCCCCCCCTAAAAGCTGATTCAAAATCTACCTAATGATGCAGTTTGGATTTGTACACTTTCAAAGTGCTGCAGAATCTCTGTGCAGTGCATTCAGGATTGATACTGAACACCCAGAGGAACACAACAAAGAGCTTCACACTACAACTGCTTCACAGATTTTTTTGAAACGCACAAAAATACGGATAAGCGCTTCAGAGAACTGTCATTGTGACTACGCTAAAATGCTGACTAGGACCTGTGTGTCTTTTTTTTTATATTATGCTGGAATATTTTCTGAGAAGAAATTTGTAAAAGAATTACAGCTATTTGGCAAGACGGGTTTGTCTCTGCCACAAGCATACCCACATCACCGCGTATGAGTTAACCTTAGTTATTCAGAAAGAAATATTTAAAGTATTTTTCTCAAGCCATCGAGTAACCACAGCGAAATACTAAAACGGCTCATGTTAAAATATGTATTTACATTCACAGTGAAACTGAGAAGCGATAATGTTCAACCAAAACATGTTATCCCGTAGAATGCAAGAAGGAGACAAGATAAAATACCTTCTCGTCTTCCTCCTCGTCGTCACCTATGGTCATGCTCACCTAAGAGAAAATAAAGGGTAGAGGGTGAGTTCCAACGAATGGGACATGTGGGCACTGGAGCATTTTTAACAAACACCTAGTAATGAAATTTTCTTTGAGTACATTCACCCCTATTGGGAGAGGCTTGTTTCCATAGAGACTGCATCACAGGGGTGACCTCACACAAAAGCAGAGGTGAAAAAGGGCCTTCCTCACAAGAGCACTGTCACACCAAAGCAATCTCTTTTCTTCACAACATAAGCACACAGAAAAACAGAAAGAGGAAAGGGAAAAAAACACATTTAATTTGGATGTTGTTGCCTAGATCACTTTATATCAAGTCATCCCTGACCCCTCTGTGGTGCACACTGTGGCATTGCCTGGGCATAGAGTTGTGTCATTGCCGGCCAGAGGCTCACATGGGGGGTGACAGAGGCTCCACACTGGATATGAGGTTGATCCTGGGCTTTAACATTGCCCAGGGATGGCATCTTGAGCCAGCAGCCATAAACACAATGACTGGGACACAGAGTTTGCTTTGGGGAGGGTGTGTGAGGAGGCCAGGCCCCTGGCTGGCCAGTGAGAAAGCTTACAACACAGTGAAATTGGGGGGCAGTCAGAAGTGTGAACAGCATTAACCTTCACAAGCATGTGTAGGGCGAGCATAATTTCCATAACAGTAGATAGAGAGGAGATAACGTTGTAGAAAGACCTATGGTCTTGCAGCCACAGATGTGGAGAAACAATATCAACAGGCTGTAAGTTGCACTGCATGTTCACAGTAATTTCACTTGAGTATCTTTTAATGTTTGATGTTTTATTAGCTATATGGAGACAATACAGGAACGAGTCTTACCAGCTATGAGCCACATACAGTACAGAAGAAAGCTGCCACTACTGAGTGTACAGCTTAAAAAGTGAAAGAGCAATGATTTACAGTGCACTACTGTAAGCTGCACATTTTCCCCATGTGTACCGAAAGGAATTCATTCCATTCTGCTTAAACCAGAATTTAGTTAAAGGGACAAATCACCCCAAAATCAAATTTACAAGTTCTTCGCTGGCCTTTTTTATTCATCTGGATTATTTTGGTGATACTCAGTGTTAGAGATGTCTGCCTTAAATTAAATTTTTAAAAAAGAACTAAGCAGTAATGTGTCTGTCCACACACCAAGACCCGGTTACACACACACACACACACACACACACACACACAAAAAAAAAAATCCACAAACCTTGTTCCTAGCTTAATGAAGGAACTATTTTCTCTCTTACTAAACTACACACAAACCATATCGCTCTGCATGAGAAAGTCCATCTACTCCTGGTGAGCTGCTTGTGCTGGTGACAGAATGACAGGATGTAAACATATGCAGCCCCCCCCCCCCTCATCACATGTAATTTTAGACTTATCTGTTTGATTCTTTTGGTTGGCAGATGTAGATAGTAGAAAGAAAATAGGTCCCACTTTAAACCTGCTCACAACAAGGTTTGTGAATCTTCTTTTAGTAACCGGGTCACACATTTTGTGGTGCCTTGAGCGCTACACACTAAATAGAAGGCAGACTACAACAGATATCTCCTACACGTGGTAATTCACACCTAAAAAAATCGACACTGATGAGCAGCATCACAGGTCAGAGATAATAAAAATATATGACTTTGAGCTAAACTGTGCATTTAACTAAGGTAAAGTTGTTGCACTGTGAAAGCATGCACTTGATGATCTGTGTGAATAAATTCTGAAGTTGGGAGTCCTCATCACTCACCAGGTCTTGGCTGTTGCTGGCCTTTCCTGTTGTGAGCTGGAAGTAATTCCAGCCTATGAGAAGAAGCAGGAAGAGGGGAAGCATGAAGAGCTCCCAGTGCCACACTGTCACAAGGAAGATCTGAGGAGACAGAACATGACAGCATAACGCAAAGCACATCACACTGCAGCACCCTCGGCCAGCTTTCAAATCCCAGCAAACCTTTTCACAAAACAAAATATATAATGGATTTAATCATGTCCTAAATTTCATGAAGACAACTACAGTACTAAGCCTCTAAGAGTTACAGCCAGTGGCAACAGATTTTACTCCTGGCAGTTTGAAAGCAATAGATATTCAACTTTTAATATCGTGAAATCCTATTTGCGGTATACACAAATAGCACTGTGCTGGCAGAGTGCCTTACTGCTGAACAGAAAGTCTGACATGGATAGGCATGATATGCTGCCTTTTAACATGCACATCAAATCCTCTTAGATTCAGAGACAGGAATGCTTTCTGACGAAGCACATATGGCAGCTAGAGAAGCATTTGCAACATTTACCCCCTCCGTGGCAATGATACTGAGAAAAGCCAAGACCCCTGGTAGAAATAAGATGGATCACACTGAATGAGTAATCCCTCATAATTCTGTAAAGGAGTGGTGCTAAGCACGTTGCACAACACCCACTGCATTTCACAGCAGAGCACTAATTGGACGGCTGCATTTAAACCCATTTAGTGACAGCCTAATGAGTCTGCCTCCAACTGAAATGATCGGGAATGTGTGAGAAGGATCACACCAGCAGGTTGACACGGATGAAATAAAAATGTCCCCCACACACTATATTAGATGTCCTAAAAATCTAATATAATGTGAATAAGTGTCAATGCACCCAGCATATGGTCCACTTTTATTTACCACAGACATCTTGCATGCAATAAATTCTGTCTATTATATATGCATTTTCTGTAATTAATGCATCCTTTGCAAAAGTTACATTAGTTCTACTTTCACATCCATTTCCAACATGGACTACACTGCAACTGCAACGTTGAACCCACATGATGGTCACAGTGTGCAGTCTAGGCTCAAAGAGCTGGAGGCTGCTTAGAGTATGAACAATATGTTTGAGTTAAGCTCGAGACAGGATGTGAAGCACTGAGGCCTTCAGGCCCCAATAGCAGGCCTGTAAACAGCAGACTGCTCCTGTCACAGCAACCATGCGTAGTCTGTGCAAGTTGCTCTGGGGGCCAGTCTACCTATTGCCACACCAGGCCTAGGTTCAAACAGCCACCAGGGAAACGTGTACCATGACTAATGCCGACAACACTGTGGCCCTAGGCTTCACTACTGTACTGCTTATTATCCCACTATGCAACCTGGGAGGGGTGGGTGGGCCAAAGTACCATGCAAGCAGTAAGATGACCAAGATGCAAGAAAATGGAACAATATAAGCAATATGTTATTGTTGCAGCTCATTTGAATTACATACACAGAAACAAGCTAGAGCTGCTAAGTGATAATAAAAAAAAAGGTAAACAATGAATATGCATGATGCGCAGATATAGCTGCAGTACATTTCCTCTCTGTTATGAATAACTTACGTCATGTGTTGTCACCTCAGTTCCCATGAGGCAATCTAAAGCGAAGCTCCCCTCACCCCAGAGGAATTCTGCTGGCTGGTGGACAGGTAGCTTGTCATATTCCCAGTATTTTCATTTAAAAAAAGGAAAAAGAAAAGGGGGAGGAGGGGTGTGCGCCTGGAAACTGACACAAGCCCAGCAGGAATGTTGAACCTCCTTGCCCTCCCTGCAAAAGCTTCTACATTAACCACTAAAGTCTAATTGCTTGGTCTCTGTCTTCCTGTGCAAGTCAACAGAGGGAGCCAATTCATTTCCGCCCAGGGAGCCAGCAGAGAGAATCTGTCACAGGTATTCATAATCGCCCACTAATGCAAATTTCTTCTCACAGCGTTCTGGCTCAGTGGACAAGATAAAAGCCTACAGAAATACAATGCCTTGTGTCTAAACTGAGTGCTTAAATGAGGGTATAAACCAAAACTGTCAGAAATATCTTCTCAATTCCTCCCTCATGGTATGTCAACCCATGTGTTCAGGATTTACATGCTTTTTTAACACTAATAAAAACGATGGAGAGAAACATCTGGGAGAGGCGCTCAGATTCCTTCAGTCAGGTGCACAGACTGAGACTTTGCCGTCAGATATTCTGCAGTAATGAGAGGAGGCAGGAGTATTCCTTCCCCTTGTCTCCTCGCATTCTACAGAGTTTCTGTGAAATGGAGACAGAGCTAATTCCCCACTAAGTGGTTTATGTTTTATTAGCAAGCAGCTGAGTGATTAAAGGACATGTTGGACAAAGTGCAGCCTTTCAAAAGTAAGTGTAAATTTGTAGGAAAATAATCCCTTTTTTAATTGCATTCAACTCCATTTCAAAGCCCAACTGGATATTTTATCGCTTTTTTGTCAACATAGCATTGCTAATATGTTGCATAAATACTTAAACAGTGATTTATTTGAACAGAAAAGGACACAAAGCTACAAATGAAAGCAATAGCGGTAATAATTAATGATATACCTGGGCATTTCGGTTTACCCACAGCAGAATTGGATAACGAGCGACTTGTAATTGAACAAGTGTTGGTATGTATGTCTGGAAGGAGTGTCTCTAATGTAGGAAGCCTCCCTTGACAAACACCATTTAGCTGAAAAATGTCTGTATGATTATGCGTATGGTGCCTAGGGAGAAGAAAAGGAATGAATTAATAAAACTATTAGCACGTGGTGGAGTAGATGATGGAGATGCACTCTCCTTAGCCACCTGTAAGCGCTCGGAGAAGGGGGCAACCCTGGGCAGAGCAATTCTGCCAGGAGGGTTAAGAACAGCCTGACAGATTTGTTTTATAGTGCCATTAATATGATTCCACTAAATGCATTCTGCGCCTTCTCATGCAGATCCCCTGGCCAGCAGAATCCAGCACCTAATAATAAAGCACTCAGCGATTAAAAGTGTGAATAAAATAACTTAAAGCTGAGCAAGCATGGTAGCTTCCACCACCCACACACTCCCTGGAGAGGGAGAAGGGACTGTAGCAGGAACAAAGGGACAAAGACACCTTCTATATAAGTTTCTAGCACTCTGTAAATTGATTAACAGGGGGTAGCCCGATCTACCAACCTAAACCACTGACTGGCAGATAATACTGCCAGACTGCCCGGCTGCCAAATGCTCTCTTCATACATTACACCATACAACAGGCTACAAATATAAGCATGACATCAGTATAAGATAAACAAAACTGTTGATAACCCAAATAAGTATAATGTCACAGCACATGGGCCTTTACAAAATGATTATTGGTCCTGTTTAAACTAAAAACTTAAAAACTAAAACAACTAAAAACTTTCAGATTTTTTTTTCTAATGTGGTACATTTAAAAAAAATACCCTTATTTTAAAACTATGCACCAATCAAAAACACGAAAGATTTCATCTTGGCTCTATCTTCACTATTTCTCTTCAGTTGCACTCCACTTGGAAAGCTAAACAAAGCGAGAAGCCAGCATTATGAGGGTCAGTCATGGGGGCTGTGGACCGATGCCAGATTACGTGAACATACACTGAAAGAGTTTAAGACCGACTATAGGCTGCAGGGTTTGTGTCTGCATTTGTGTGGTAGTCTGTGTGTGTGTGTGTGTGTGTGTGTGTGTGTGTGTGTGTGTGTGTGTGTGTGTGCGTGTGTGTGCGTGTGTGTGTGTGTGTGTGGCAGAGAGAGACAGAAACAGAAAAGGACAGAATTGGTGTGTGAGAATAAAAATCTAAATATAGATGATGCAAATAATAAAATTATAAAATTAAATCAGTATTTAAAAAAAAAATCTTAGCAACCTGTTTTACAAAATATTAATCTTTATCTGACAACGATTTTCCTTTTCCTTTATCTGAATTACTTCAATTAGAGAACAAAAAACAAACAAAAAATGAAAGATTAATAATGAATCAAAGATGTAAGAACCAACTCAGCTCACGCAAGTCCTTTTTTTTTTGTTTTCAGCTGAGCTGAAACAGAGTCTGGATGAGAGGGCTTATGTGGGGGACAGGAGCGGCAGGCTTTAAAGTAGCTGTAAACGCAGAGCAATGAGACATGTAATTTGTGTTGAGCTCGGGCCAGTGTGGGGACAGGCTTTCAGGGGGTGTCGGAGGCAGAGGAAGCACAGATAAGATTTCTCTTCAGGGCAGGTAGAGTGTGTGGGCAGCCATAGTGCTCTGAGCAAACGCTGAATAAATATTTCACATACCCTCAGCTCAAGTCTTATCGACTGAGGGGAGAGAAAGAGAGAGAGAGACAGTGAGAGGGAAAGGGGGTAAAAGAGAGAGGGCTACCTTTGAAAGAGGCGGCGACACAGTGGGAAAAAAATCACGTCATTCTCAAGGAGAGAGAAATCAGTTGTGGCAGTTGTGAAATGTGACACAATTAATCACTCAAGTTATGAATAAGCATACCAACATCATTTTATGTAGCAAAAGAAACAAAATACAGTGAGCGGGTTTCCATTTTGCTCAAAACTATAGATTTTTCTTCATGATAGTGTATTAATAGTATTAAAAAAACAACAAAAGTACCAATTTGAATCATAAATTCAAAGGTAAATTTAAAAAATTACATTTCTCAAGCTCAAAACCTATAAGAGACCATAACATTGGCGTTATATAGTGTTCCCGACATCAAATCAGTGTTCACTACTTTTTTCAAAGTTGTAAATGAAAGGTTACCTTTGGTAAAATAATAAGCTTGTAAGTACGCCTGCATGGCATAGTGCAATAGTGATAGCTCTTTATCAAAGCACTTATGAAAAGCAGTTATGCAAGGCAAGGCATTAGCATTTGCACACAGGGACATCTCTGGCCGTTGTCTCCCTGCCTGTCTGACACATGCCAGGGCCAGAGTAGAGCCAGTGCGGGCTGGAGCGGGGCAGTCAGTGGGGGCCCCGTGGTGCCTGTCAGTGGTGGCTACACTGACCCCGCACTCCGGCACTGGCCACTAGTGTTTAATCCGTGTCGGGAGCGTTAACACTGAGCGACCTCCTGGGTGACAGATCTGCCATGCGAGCCTTCTCCCCTGAGGAGGTTGGGGGGGGAGTGGCATGGACTCTTTCTCCCTGTCAGTTCAGCTCACGTCGGGGCCAGGACCGGCTCCGAAACAGCCACACAGGTCGCTACCTCAGCTGCACAGAGAGAGGTGTCCTCTGTGAGCGGGAAGGTGGCGATGATACTGCACGGACAGTGGGGTCAAATGCAGAGCATTCTTCAACCAGGCTGAAAACATGCATAATATAAAACAACAAAGCGCAAAAGATGCACTGATAAAATCTCGTCTTCACATAAGTCAGCAACTACTTATTAAAACGTACGAGTTCAATTTATGCTGTTAATAATGAATTCATTCACATGTGTACACAATTTTGTGTGTCCTAAAACGTAAAACATGAAGAATTTCACAGCCCTAATGACGCGGACATTAGCACAGAAAGCTTATTAATGCCACAAATAAAGTGACACGTTGCAAGGTTACAGACTGAATTCAGCCAGCCTCAAGAGCTGTCAGCAGAAACACTGCTATTTGAGGGCAGATAAATAATAATAGTGTGTTAAATCAGGAGGCACTGCTGAGCAGTTTGCAAGTAGTCACAGACTATCATTTAATAATTAATAGATCTCAGACTAAAACACCATGAACACACACCGCCATCACTGCCATCATTTTTTTTCCCCCTTTCTAGACACTTTCCCACTGCACAGCCTGTGAGAACTCCCACAGCCATGGAGATGGAGAGTGTAACCCTCAGGAGACTGAAAAAACTCACTCCTTTAAGGCCTCCAACTTTTTCAAACAGAGAGAAAACAGATGTAAAGCAGAAACAAGGAGACAATTCACAGGCACACACGGCCCTCTTGCTTTTCTCACAAAAAGCCCAGACACACTGCAATGCAGTAAACCACAAAAGAGCACATCCAAGACTCACAAAGCATCTCATACTCAGGGACGGTGTTAACAAGAACAATTATGACAACTCTGATTATGGCCTTCATCTTGGCCGGCCTGGTGTTCTGGTTAATGGCTCTGACTGCTGTTGCTCTACACAGGTGGTCTCCTGAGACCTCTGGAGCCAGATCTGACCCTGTCCTGCCCTCATCTGGGACGACGTTGATTCTATCAGCCCGCAAAAAAGCACCCGTTGCAGCTGCCAAGTGTGTTTACAGCTGCACCGCATCAAACATTCATCAAATGCCATCTTTACAGTGTGTGATGTGAGGCAATCAGCATTTCACAGGCTGTCAAATGATGTCTAAAGCAGTTGTTACCTGGCAATGTGGAAAAGGAAATGGTTCAAATACTCACGCAAGGTTTACAGGATTCTTTATAGTCTAAGTCCTGACAGATGAGGTACCTCGTATGTTAAAATATTAATTCTACTTAAATACTTAAAACGTTCTAATGACAGCAAAGCTCAAAATAAGCTTTCAAGTGTAAATGATCCTTTTTTTTTTCCCTTTTTTACCTTTCAACTATTTCATCTAAATCAAAATTGTTCTCAACTTTAAACTCCAGATTAACTTGGCTGGTTGATACGTGTTCATTTGCTTCTTTTTATTTATATATTTTTTTTTATTTTGTGGAAGAAACTTGTGTCTTTCTGTTTAATGCACAGATCGGAGGATTTCACTCCAAGTTGTTCCCACGAATGGCTCCTGTTGGGAAAAGTTAGTGATCTGATCTCTCCGGTGGCGTCTAGCAGTGCTGTAGCTCCATCTACAGGTGGTTTCCTTGCGTGCAGCAAAGAACTCTGGGTGACCCCTCTCGAGTCACTGCTGATGTATAGCACATTCATCTCGCTCAGTCTTAGTGAAAAGCACATCTAAAGGCACTTATTTTATGAAGATTTTAGCTGTCAAATTTTCCTCTCTCTCTCAGAGAAAGGAACATGCTGTTGTCAAAAGCCCAGATCCTCAGCTCATTACTGTAGCATAAACAAGAAGAGGGGGGAAAAAAAATCCAAATTTCATGTTTGTATTTCCACTTACTGATGAAAATGTTTATGAGGATTTGCCAAAACTTTGTTTAAATGCACGACAAAGATTTTTTTCCCCCCTTTTTTTCTTGTTTTTCTTTCTTTTTTTAACTTTTTTTTGAAATTACATTACCTAATTAGAGAGACTATTTTAAAACTGCAACCCATTGGTATAAAACTGAAGGTAACTTCAAACAATGTGGTCTCTGCTGATGAGTTTGCACAGTCAAAACACGCAACCTCCTGCATTCACAAACTCTAACAATGCTGCACGTCTTTCCAGTCCTTAGAGTCGCCTTCCACGCAAAAACACTTGTTAGTAACCCAAGCAAATAAGTCAGTGTGCACCATATATATATATATATAAACCAAATCAGTTATTATTTCCACTTGTTTTATGTGAACTAGAGCAGTGATCTCTCATGCAAAATTTGAATACCTTGCACACCCTAGACCAACAACCTCTTCATAATGCAGATATAAAATCTACATAAATAGGATAGCAGCGTAGACTACGTGCTGTGTAGAGGTCAGAAAATTGGCCTGTGGGACTGAGTGATATAATGGCTAAGTATTCCTGGTAAAGCACTACGTGAGCATCCCGCAGTCCCAGTAAAAACCACAGCTGTGGTAATGCATTACAGGATGTATATAGTGTAAAAGGGTAGGACTGGTCTGCCTGCATGATAAATAATGTATTGTAATGTATATTATAGCTAGACCCACCGCTGCAGTGTTTCCAACTGCTATACCCTGAGAAACCCTGCTCTGCCTGCCACTGTGGAAAAGAGCAGACACTAGTGGTATAATTATGCACATGTGAGAGGCAAGCAGAGGCCATCTGTCAATGTCTGAATCAGTTACCTTATTACCACTGCCTAAAGATATAAAGATAGGAGTGGGAGCTGCTTTCATTAAAGCACATGGTGGCATGCTGCTTTAGACAGCTCCAAACAGTAACTTAATTGGAAACGATGACTTGGAGGAGGGGAAGTGACTGTACGGTGGACGCCCTTGGAGTGGGCAGGGGCACAAGACAGGGATGGTGGCATGGCACCAGGCTTGTAATGACAGTCAGTCAAGACCTTGTGGTTGGCCTCATTGACAGTGAGGCAGTATCAGAAAGAGTTTTTTCCGTTGCAGTATTTACATGTGATTTGCATGTTTCACTGTGCTTGTTGAGGCTGTAATAAATCACTGGGAAAAAAAGAGCTTTTCACTCGCTGTACTCTCGGTCCGCTGATGAGTGGGTGATGAATAACAATGCCAGTTTCCCTCTCTTTGGGCAATTCTCACCATGCACCTTTGACACTTAGACTATTTGAAGCACACCTCTTCACGGGCACAGGCGTACTCTGACTACTCCGTTACTGTCTGCTTTTAAACACATCAACCGGCACGCTGGCATTAGTGTCTGAAAACACACCAGTTGTTTCAAATAAAAGGATAAGCTGTTACATTCGATGTTGCAAGAATTATCATTTTCACTGACGGCAAACGGATTATACACAGCTGACAAAAAAAAGGAAAAAAGGGAAGCGCTACGCTGCTGTAACAATGACAATCACCACGAGAAAAGTGAGCGCGAGTCTTCTTCCTCAATTCTAGAATCTGCTGAACTCTTAAACAGCAGGTGGAGTAGAAGTGGAAATGAAAGATTAGAGTGTACCACCTCACACTCCCATTGCCTGCGGAGGATCTAATTATAGGTGGAGGAAGATGCCCCCATCCCGCTGACCTGTCACCTGTCAGCCTGCCTATCCTCCTGCTCTCCTGCCCATATCCATGCCTGTCTGTCTGCCTCCAAGTCTCTCAGTATCTTGCCCGCACTCTTACTGAACTGTTTTCTTCTTCTTTCTGTGCTCCAACTTTCTTTCCCAGATAGTAGCCTGCCTCCCACTCTCCTTATACAATTGCCTGCATTGTTCTCTGGCTTCCTGTCTGTCTGTCCGCCTGTCTGTCTGTGTGCTGTGCTGTTCTAAAGGCTGTGATACACTGAGCCTGGCCATTGCCTGGGGGGATTTGCACCTCAGGATCAGTGAGAAGGGCTTATAGAATACACC
>VUQK01005841.1:90151-113414 GCA_015106715.1 Bujurquina vittata | reverse complement strand
CTGCGGTTTTTGGGCCCGCAGTGCTTGTGCGGCCTGGTTTTGCACCGGGGCAAAGATGAACACAGACAGTTACATCTTCTTTTTTTTTTTTAAGTAACATGCATGCAAGCTTTGTGAGCTCCCTTCCTTTTACCTGCTCCCCCCCTCACCCTGGCATCTCATCATGTTTGCAGAGTGCATGAAAGTAGGACAAAGGTTTACATTATACAGTGCATCTCTGTTGGTGCACATTAGCACATCTCTACTGACAGGCAAACCACACCATGGCGGCTCCTGGAAAGAGAGGAAGAGAGGGACGTCAGCGAGCAGCCAGATGTCCCTGGCTGTGACAGTCCCACTCATCACTGGCTTCCAGACTGAGTGTGGGGAGGCAGGACACTTGGCATACTGCACCAGAGACAGCAGGCAGCAGTGAGTAATGATGCAAACCACACAGCTCTCTCATCAGCAAATTATGCATACATGCAGCATGTATGGCCAGCATCAGAGTTTGCTGCATGTTAGCAAATTTATCCAGTTTTAATACAACCAGCAGAGTAACAAATGTTTTCTGCCAAGGTGAAGCTATAAAACTGACCCGGGTGCTGTGCTTTCGAGAACTCTTCGAGAGCAGCAAATAATCCACTTCTCCTGCCGTGTGTCACAGAGCAAGTGTGTGAGAGAGAAAGAGAGACCTTGATATGTTTCCATGTTAGAGTTCCCGTGAGGCTGTGCGGTGATAGGCCAGGGCTGTAAAAACAAACAGCACAGAGGTTGTGTAGGGCTGACTGTAATTAAAGCGAAGGAGCGTAATCTGCTCTGGCTTCTTTGATTGCCCAGCTCCTTCGGCTGCCCCAGCGACACTGCTTCAAACAGCCCCACTGCAACTCCCCTGCCACTCCGGCCCCTCCTCATAGCTAAAGGGTCGCAACCCACATTGCCACCCAATCCGGAGGGGATCAAAGCACATCTCAGGGACCTGAATTAACATGGAATACCACAGGCACAGCCCTATAAATATCAGCCCCTTCAAAAGAAGAGGAACAGAGGGAGTGGAGGAGCGATATAAAACAGGCCTCAGCCAAGTCATCCCAAGTGTTTATCTTGGACACATTTCTATCTCAGCGGCCAATAAAACAATTCCACTTAACTGTAAGTGGCCCCTAAAGAGAATCTATTCCTGGTCTTAAAAGGGCTGTGCGATTGCTTCCATATGGTGGGACAGCATGGGGACAAGCATGATGAGCTCAGACCCAGGTCCATTTGGCTGGTATCTCAGCACTGTCCGTCCACAGCTGTGATATTACATCCTAACATCTGGGTTATTGCCCGCTATGCCTGGGAATTATCAGCCTTGCCGATCTTAGTCATCCCACACTGGCAGCATGCCTCCAACAGCCAAGCCCCCCCTTCCGCTTCTCCCATACGCCCCCTCCTGTTTGAAACACTGTCACACAGCAGACTTTTACTTAGGCACTTGCAATTCCCTGTCTCTGTCGTGGTAACACAGAGGGAGAAAACGATGTTCTGACAGAGGGGGAGTAGAGCTGCAAGAGCTGGGTATTCAGCACTTCCAGGATAGGTGTTAAATGCAATAAGATATTGTACGTTTGTCAAAAATGAAATGGGGGGAAAATGGCATTGTTACATTGTTAAATTAGCACTGTGATTTAGGCAGCAGAACATCGCGCAGAGTCCCGCCACACATTCCCGTCTCCCTTTGAGTATATTTAACCATCTGTAGTGGATAACCTACAATGTGTATGAAAATGGCATTCATTCCTTTGTCATCTAATTTCAAATTGAGACTGCCTACTGGACCATCAAGAGACTGAACAGTGGCAGATGTAGTGACAGCATAGGTGTGAAAATAAACCCAATCGCTGCAGTGTGAGTCCCAAACAGCAACCCTCCTATTTCACTCTGAATCTAATTACTGCTGCAATATATTGAAAACCACTTGAGAAGAAGACGGAACTTTGTTTACCGCAAAACCAAATACTGCTCTATAATACTCATCAAAAGGCTCTTTCATGACAGCATATTCAGGGAATATTATTACTTTGGTTTTGATCAGAATGTGATATTGTACCATACTTTCCTTACACAAAATGATTCCACTGAATATAGCATGCATTGCTAAAAAGGTTAACTATAAAACCAGAAAAGAAATAGGCTGTGCCGATAACAAGGTTACACACAAAAGCCTGAGCTCTGAATATATGCCTTGTTCTTTGTTGCACCATTGTGTAGTGAGCTACTGCCCCCTAGTGAGTTAAATCAGCCTGAACAGAAGCGCTAATGAGGAAATGATGATGGCATTCTGGATACAACTTGAAAATTCAAGTTTAAAAGCAACTGTGGAGATTTAAAAATCCATACCTTATTCTTTTTGTTTCCAAATCTCTAGAAATAGGGGAAAAATGCATTAATCAGTACACAAATATAAAGAATTGTGTACACATGCTCACACAAACAGCTGTCACATCTAAAAATATTCTAAAATATTCTTACCGGGCCTTTTTTTATGGTGGCATCTCTAAACATCAGGCGGACGTCAACAATGATGACTCCCATGTCATCTTCTTTACTTTTGGGATCTTCAAGATGCAACTCCATTTCTTGGGTTCTGTGAGGGCACAGAAAGGGCAAGAAGTTTCAAACTGAAGATGACTTGTGCATGATATAATCTCTAAAATATTTTTTTAAAATGTGTATATATATGTTCCTCACTTGTTTAATTCTAGATCTTTCACAGAAATAAAGCTGGAGCCCATGAAATCATCAGAGGTCCGATTTTTATCATAGACCTGCAACATTATTACACAAATTGCACACATTAAATTGAACATCTCAGGCCTCGCGTTTAAACTGAAATTGCGTGTCCTGGCACAAGACTTGTGTTGCTCATATTCAAGCGATGCCCACCCGAATTTCCACGTTCTGCTCTCGGTCTCGGAAAGGGTGAGAGAAGGACTCGTTCCAGTGTGGATTCAGGTTTTTATAAACCACTTTGCTTTTGTAGATCTGTTTCCCTTCAAGCTTGAACTTCACATAAGGATCACTGGTGCCTGAATTAAACACAGTGAAGAACAAATCAGCAAGATAGCATGGTGTAACACAAGTGGGGGGTCATCTTAAGTGTTAAATTATTAATAATTGCAAGGGTAAAAATGCTGATTCCGTGACAGCACACAGACGAACTGGAAATACTAAATGAAAACTAAATGATGCTAGCGTCTTGTCGCTTTATTAATGTACACTGTGCATGAAAACGCACATTCATACATACACCCTTCCCCCCATGCTGGTTGTGTGAGAGACTGAAATATGTATGGAGGAGGTGCACCCCACACATGGCAAAAACAGAAGAATGTAGCTGTTTAATTGTCACAGGGTAGAAACACTCGCCAGCATGAGGCTACCAGAAACCAAAATCTAGAAGCAACCAGTGTTAATCCTCCAAGCTTGTTAAGAAAGTCTGTCTGTGAGTGGGGTGGGGGTATGGGACTTCTTTGTTTCTGCAATTGCATGCAGATTGGCCAAAAAATGAAAGCCAGCCCCATGCCTTCATTTGTATAGGGGAATAAAGGGGTGCTTGAGAGAGCCTGCAGGGAGGCTTGAATCACATGACAAAGGCCCTGTGGGGATGGGCTGTCAGGCCTGTCAGCTCCCTACTCCAAATGAACATCTCGCAAAGGCAGGCAGGACCCACAGCAGCTCCACCCTGCCAGCCTGTGACAGGGAAACCTCCAGGCAGCTTGACAGGAGGAGAATGTGGCAGCTAGCAAGGAGAAAAGCTCTGGCATGACTGAGAATGGTGACGATGGAAATTAATGGGGGAAAAAAAGGGGAGAACAAAAAACAAGGAACGGGGGGCTGGTGATGTGGGTCCTTTCAGAATATGTAATGACAATGTATGCCATTGGTGAGCTTTTGGCACTGTGTTGATTGTTGGGCAAACAGTAGAGCGATAGGAGGCGTGTGAGGATTGCATCATCGTGGTGCCATCTCGTCAGCGAAAGTAAGGTCTCAACTAGCTTAAAAGCATGCAGGGCACTTGGCTTGGAGAGCCACAAAACGGAATCGGTTCAAGAAGAAACCTCCACATATCGCTGTTCGATGAGTCCCCAAAAGTAAGGGAGGCGCAGCACAGTTTATGATTGGGTAAGAAGTAAAGCCCAAAGGTGTCAGTTTTTTCCAAATCCCAGAATATACGCTTTAAATTTGGATTCTTGATCAGTCTTCACATTTTTTATCACATGGTGTAATTCAACTTATGACCACTCGAGGGTGATAATTTCCTCCTAACCTAGGCCTCAGGGGAGAGAAAAGATCTCTCCCAGGTAGAAAAATCAAGTCACTGGAGGACAGAAAGATTCTGAATGAAAATCAAACAACTTTCAATTCGATTGCATACACGGCTGTGACAATTAACAAATGCAACCGAAACAGGGATGTTTACGTAAAACTATTAAACCAAAAGACATCAATCAAATAATTAAAGAGAAAGGAAGCTTTGACCTAAACTCTTTAGATTGTTGGGGATTTGAGTGGTAAGGTGAATCTGTGAACCGCAGCTGTTTGTACAAGTTGCAATACCAGCAGTTCCATGTGTAACTGAATGTTCTTCATGTTGTCATTCTTTGGTCAGACTCGTTTGACTGCATGCTTGCCGCTTTGTCTTTGTCTGAGCGTAACTTCACGAGATGTCAATCTCACCAATAAACAAGAGCAGTGAACAACGCCTGCAGGAGCTTGAACGTTTTAGCAGAGATCCCCTGTTCTGCTCAAGACCAGGATTTGATCTAAGATCTAGGGGAGATTTAATTTTACAGGTCCTAAAAGGTCATGACCTTATTTTATGGATCACCTGCTGGTTTCTGACCTACCTGAACGCTTGTCTCTGATGACCAGGTTACTCCCCCGCTTTAGGTTGATGTTCAAGAGGTACCTCTGGAATGGGGAGAGTGCAGAAACATCCTGTGGAGAATCATCTACGTTTATATGCATTTGTCATACCAGATGAAATTGAGACAGTTCAATGAGTACTTACAGAAGTATTTTCATCAAAGAAGTCGCCTGATTCACTGGCCATCTGCATGTGAATACATATTTTTTTTAAAAAAGTGACATTTGATAACCTGTTACTTCTCCAGGATCTCTGATGTATGCAGGGAACTGGATTACTTTCCTTGTCTCTGTCAGTTGCTACAGTAAAAGGAAATCACTGATGTGATGCACAAATCCAAAAAGACACTACCTACAGACTTTAGCAACAAGGATCCTCTGACCAAACATGCCTAAATATATATATGATAATAAAAATAATACTGACCTCTCCAGTTTCTTCTTCCTCCTCCTCTTCCTCCTCTTCCTCCACCTGGGGTTCCTCCAGCAGACGATTCATAAAATATAGACCTTTGTCCGGTTCATCTCCATCTGCTGTCCAGGACATGCTGACTTTCTCCTCACTGGGAGTGTTACAAGCTGAATCCAGAGAGTCTCCACCGTCCACAGCATCCATCATCATCCCACCTGTGGAAGCATTGTGTCTGATTGCTGGTGGAGTGTCTTTTTCAGATGGTGTCTTTTTCTGCTCAAATGATATTTTTTTGCCGTAAGGGTTCGTTTGCTCCCCCAGTGAGTGTGCTCTTGCCAGTGCTGCAGCGGCACTGCGCCCTCGCTCTGCTGGGGCATCTTCACTGAGAAGACTCCCTCTCTCTGGGAGGTCTGGTCCTGGTGAAAGGTCTTGTGCGCTCTCATACACGTGCTTTGGTGTAGGAGTCGGTTCAAAAGTCGGCTTTGGTAAACCCCCTTTGCCTTTTTTGTCTACTGTAGCATACATGTCTTGTAAGTTCTGATTGTTCTCTAAACCCGCATTATTCACGTCCCTAATTTCCTCATAAACAATCGCTGCCTCCGCTGGTGCACTTGTTGTATTCAAAACTGGATTTGGAAAAAATCTGAGTTTAGTTTCTCGGGCTCGATCACTTAGTCTGTCCGTTAAAAACTGCCCATCAAAGTTTGAACTTGCAATGGAATCAGTATCGCTCAGACCGGGCGAGATGCCCGTGGCAGCAGGCAGCAAGGCACTCTCAGCGAAAGATGCTTCACCGGGCTCACATAGGTTGGGTACAGAAATACTTCGTCGATTGGCCAAATTCCTCCCCTGGTTGGCGAGCAGCTTCTTAGGGGATTTCTTTTTTCCGGGCGGCTTCTTCAGACGAAACATCTCTGCTAAATTCAATTTCTTGGTGTTCATTCTGAGCGATACCCTTCAGATTAAAATAAACTGAGTTACTTTGCTGCACATGTTTGCTGGCCTAATGCATTTCTATAGACGCTACATGGAGATGACAAAAGCTACAGATGAGCTGGCATGTTTACGGGTGATATTCAAAAAAGATTTTACTACGTACACACTTAACTTTCACAATCTTTAAAGCTAAAAATGAGTGATAATTAAAAAGTAGAAGTTTTTGAGTGATTGCCTTTATGATGAGTCATTACTGTCCTGATGGGAGTGCTCTCTTCCTGTATAACAATATCCCCACACCTGAGGTGTGAGGGGTAACTGAATGCTTTAATCAGTATGAAAATTATGTAAATGATATGCCATGGCCTTGACAGGAACCAGATCCCAACTCTACTGAGCAGCCATCTGATTTAGTGTAGCAGTTTTGTGTATAATTGAATAATCTTGCCATTAGTGTTGAAGTCAAACATCTATCACACAAATCTCAATTTAAAAAAATAACTTGACATACATTACTCTGAATGACACTGGATTTTCCCAGACTAATTGAGACAAAGAAGACATTGTGCCATACCTGTTCCGTCGATCTTCTCTTTTGAAGAGCTAGTTTCCACCAAGAGCAGATGAAAAATGTCAGACAGACAAGTCAGCTGTCCCAGCTATGATGAACAAGAGGAAGTATTTAAGGCGGCGCATCATGTACGTGGTTGGTGGAGGAGCCAAACTAGATAAAACTAGCCATACCAGTCAAACAAGGTGAGTTTCAGTGACTATGGGAATGCCTTTCAAATGTTAAGACCTACCCAAGTTGTCTGCGGTGGATGGAGCGCAGCGTGACTCCAGTTGTGTGAGCTCACAAAAAAAAATCTGACAACCAATATGGAGCAAATTAAGACAATGTAGCAAGAGATTAAACTGACACTGAAGCACTGAAACTCTAAAACAGTTGCTCGCAGTACAGCAGCCTGTTTTGCCAGTCTGTTGATTGTTGATTTGTATATTTGGCAGTTTATTTGCATTTGTATGTTTCATGACTTGCATTCTCTAATATGGGTTCTATTATAGGTCCAAGTATTTGAAAATGTACTTAATACCTTAATCTAGCCTAATTATACAATACAACTGTCTTTCTTATGTGTCCAAAACAGTCCCAAAAATGCTGCTGATGGATTCTGCAACATGACTGAGGCATATGAAATGTCAGGGAGGATCTGGCACTCAGTAGCTGCTTCACCATACCAAACTCCATTACTTTCATGCACCCCCATATTTGTTTACAGTAGAATGTGGTTTAGCCTAAGCTAGTTAAAAAGGAGCATTTGTGTTTACAAAGTATAAACTATAGCTTTCTGTCTACAGATAGATGCTAATGCAACAGACACATTGGTGTTCCCTCTCTCTCCTTGTCTGAGCCTAACAGTTGAGACTATATGACAACAGATGTGTTTGAGTCTGGACTGTCTTGTTCAATATTTGCTGGTGTCTTTAGGAGATCAGGCCCACATGAAAGGCCCACTACTTGGCTTCCTGTTGAAAGGCAGGGCTGGGCATCAGAACAGGGCAAGCCCCTATGGCAGGTGGCCTGTCGCCCTCCTGCTCACACAACTCAAACAACCCAAAACCCTGCTTGGTTACTCTACCCATGCACAGTGGACATCTTCCAGCCTAAATCACAGCTGGTCTCAGGAAGGAAAGCCAAGAACATGCACTTGGGGACAAATCTACTGAGTTATGCGCATACAAGCCTACAAACCAAATGCAGCCATTAATGAGTGAGCCTGTGGACTGCAGCTGACCTAAAACCTTTGTTTGCCTCTGCATTTTTTATGTTTGATGTTTTTATTGGTAGATAAAAGTAGAAATAATGTACTGGAGAACTTGGCATTGCACTAGCAATGGATACAGTCACTACCGTCCAAAATACCCAAGTAATGTTAAGACTAAAGTAAAATTAGGGCAGATGTGCCCATAGTAATTGACCTAGATGCTAGTGGTTAGGTAATTATCTGATGCTCATCAGTAGCTTTAAGAGATATGCACAAAAAGTATGCACCACCATGACGTTTGCATATCACCTTGAGCTAAAGGCTGCAATATGTCAGCGACTCCTTCACAGATCAGAACAGCAATCTTGTTCAGCTGGATACCAAAGAGGTCATGAACGGAAGAGCAACAAAACAGATAGAATAATGATCATCAGTTGGCTTAAACATTTGGCAGAGATTACTTTTTAGTTTATCTAAAAACAAAGATATTACAGTAGAGTTTTTATTTTTTGTTTATTTTTGTTTCTTTTCTTTTTCTAGACATGAAATCTGGACATCGAAGAGCTGACTTAATGAATGAAGTCAGACCTGTATGCTTGTCTAGAAACCGGTTGCCCCTTTAGATTATCACAACTCAGGGTTGATGCTAAAAATCTAGATTGGCAACATGATTTTTCCATATTCTTGTGCAACATTTGGTGTACAAGGTGTGCCGCATTTTAAGAATTGGCCCCCCAAAAATCAAAAATCTGATTTCTCCCTTTTAGGGTCAGCTTCTGGGGCATTTTCAGAGGTCATTATCAGATTGCTCCCAGAGCGCTTGCAGTGGGCACATTACCGTTTCACTTTTGATCCAAATCCTGTGCAGAGAGCGAAAGCAACTAGCTTTCGTTCTCTGACGCCATTTTGTGTGAAGGATCACCCACTTATGGGAGCTGGGTGGTGTTGGACAGGTCACCAGTTTTTCACACAACCATTCACGCTCACATCACCAGCTCCAGTTCCCAAAAAGTCACCAAGAGAGCCTTTAATGGGCTGTTAAGTCATAGTATTTTAGAGCTAAACACATTATTATATCCTAATCAGACCAATTCTATGCAGGCACTATTAAACTATAGCCTACTGAAGATTCAAAACAATATTTGCTTTGCTCAAATATTTTCATTGATAAGTTGTCGCTCTTTGCATAATTTTGACGTACCTGTTTACGCTTCATTATTCATTAAGAAAAAAAGCGCTGCAAAAAAAAGCCAACATAAAAACAAGTTGAGATTCACTAATTCACTAGCTTTAAATTCACATTAGACTAACCCCCCCCCTCACTTTTTTATGTATGTCTTTGTATAGTGAAACCTGTCCAGCATGGTAACCAAGGTCCAATCACCAGCTCTGAAAATGGAGTCCAGGCAGAAAGTGTTAAAACCGCTGTTTGTCTGGGCGCTACTGTGCTTGGGGCTGGTTCCAGAAGGGATTCAGTCCGTACAGACTCCCATATTAAAATGTCCAACTGTACAAGATTAAAAAGGATATGGTCTCTATGGATCATTTACTAATAACTCTGAGTGAGAGGAATATTGCATGATTGAGTTAGGGGCGTGACCACATTGATTGACAGGTGCCCTACCCTGACTTACTAGGCCTCCGATATTGAGTCATTAAACTGGACCTCTTCAGTGTGTGTGTGTGTGTGTGTGTGTGTCTTGTAGCCTTTCTATCTGACCAATGTTATGACTTTTTGTGGGATACACATAGTGACAGAGTTTTATGCTTCAGTTCTACTGATTGGAATTCTACCGCAGTTTCATTTGAGTCTTATTTTTAGCACTAATTAGACTCTCTGTGTTGGATCCATACACTTTATGAATGCAACTTGCTAACCAATCTAGGTAGCTTAGCTGAGAAATTAGCACTCTACCCTCTCATCTATGAAAGGTCATTCTGGCTTAAAAAAAAAAAACATGACAGTGACCAAAATAGTAACACAGAGGCTTAAAAATGCAGAGTGCAAAACCGTGGGGGGACGTCATGGTGGCTTTCATACTGTCTATGACCATAAAATGTATTAAGCAATTCATTTAACAAGCATTTGTGTTTTTTTGACATGTGATAATAGTTCACCCACTTCTGTTTTCCATTCTGCCTTGACGGTATTATTCATAGATGGGACTTTACTGTATTTTGCCATGCATTATTTAAATGCTGCTTTTCACAGAATAATGCCTCATACAATCATACAATATTTGGACTGTAGTGAAGTCTACCCCCACACCCCAAATACACACATCCCACCTTCCCTACTCAAACTTTAAATACACCCATTATTTGTTTACATGTGCTTTTAGGAAGTGTACCATTTTGCTGTTTCCCTCCTAGGTAATCCAAGTGTCTGCTTAGAGATTACAGTGTAGCAACACGTCTGTAGGTAAATGGATGGTAAGTTGCTACCTACTGAGCATGTACCAAAGTAGTGCTTTCCTGTGAATGTCAAATTTATTTCAGATTCACAAAGATTTGGCCCACATGTTTAAAATCCACCAGTTAACAGCGAGCCTTACCATCACCATGAGGACAAAACTTTATTCTATACTTTGAGCATCGGGCAGTAAAGCAGTAATGGTTCAACCTGGCAGCTATTTTTCAAAACAATAACTACCAATACCACCCTGTACGTCACACTAGGCAATCAAAATGTAATCAAACTAGACAAATAGCTCAAATAAATGAATAGTATAAACTATTGATTCACCAGGGTTTAAGCTGAATTTGAACATTGTGAGTGGTCAAAATGGGCTCAATTGTATCTACTTAATCTACTGTTGGGCAGATAATTACTTTTGAGCTTGGTCTTTTACTTTAGAGTACCTCACTACATAACTAGTACCTGAAGTGAGCAGATGAATGTGGTAAAAAGGACAATATTGCCCTCTGAATAGACCTTCCCACTAACAAACACTTTAACTTGCCATAACAGGAAAGGCATAGGTGTATTAAAGATGTCTGCATTCCATTAATGGGATGTCCTGCTATTGTGTATGCTGTTTGCTGTACTGTGTCCCAGTTTTCTGGGACCGTGAATGGAAGTGAGTCACAAGTTATTAACATCACCAACTCTACCTGTGCTTTTCGTGCTGTCAAAACGCCCGCTGCCAGGAAGAAAGGTCTATTGCAGAAACACTTGCAATCCGAAACAGGAGGGCCACAAATTAAACTTGCTGCAGTGAGCATTTTCATGTTTCATCTTTCCAAGCAAGCTGAGATGCGGTTTATATGAAGGTATGCCAGAAGCAGACATGTCAACATATCTGATGTCAGAAAAGTATTGAACATTTTGTCTTACTTCATTCGTGTGAAAAAGAACATTTTCACAGGAGTCCTGTGAAAAGATTGTCATTGCTTCGGTGAGAATTAAGAGGGTAAGTAGCAGCCAGGCGCTGCTAATCAACTGCAGTTGGTTAACTGGGGGTCAACAATCGCTATAAAAGCAGAGGTTTGGGCAGTTTTATGGTCTGGAGCTTTCACCCTAAAGTCAGATCTTGCAGTGTTCAGAGAATTTGGGGGAAAAAAAAAAACAACCCAAGAGCTACACTTCAGACTCTACAGGCTTCAGTTAGCATGTTAAATATTAAAGTTCATGGTAGTACAATTAGAAAAATACTAAATACATATGTCTTGTTTGGAAGGGTTGCCAGGAGAAACCCTCTGTGAAAATTTGCAGCTAGTTAGAAAACAACATAATACATCAGTCCATTAATACATTATTTTAAGATTCCAGATAAATGTTTGTCAGCAAGGAACAACACTGAAAATGTTGAACTGACAACAATTCACATTTCAAATATGTAAAAAAAATTAAAAAAATTAGGGAACACAACCATTTTTAACTTTGATTTTGATGGGATCTTGATCCAGCCCTCAAAGGACTGATTCTCTTTGTTTCCACTGACCATCATCATTTTATTTTGTGATCTAGGCTCTATGTATGTGCTATATGATTTAAGTTTTCCCTTAATTTTTCCAAAAAATATATAAAAGTGTTTCTGTAATTTTATATATATATATATTCTCCTTTAGAGTTTACATTTTACACTTGCTCATCTATGTATAAAGTACTATATATAAAATCAGACAATACAACAAAAACTACTTTTGATCATCCATATACTTATACTAGCCTTAAATTAAAATATTTCTATTTTCTAGAAGTTTTATTAAGATGCAATCAAGCAATTTATTGATTTTCTTTTTTCTTACTTTCCAATATGGCCATTTATCTTTATATTTATATATTTCATTGATGGTTCTCACTTTGTCTCTCAGCTCCCCTTTTTCACATGCACATTACTTTAATATAGAGCTCTTGATCAGATGCTTTATGATAATGCTTAGTGACAGTAAATCAAGAGAGACTGAATGAACCGATCTTGCTTTGTAGTACATCCCCTGCTTTACCAACAGGCCAGCAAACTATTGACTCATTTATTGTACCGCAGTGCCTCCTGCAGGCACTGCTATGCAAATACACTATTCTCTGCTGACGTCAGTGAAAAAGGCAACTGCAGTGTGTCGTTTGTTCTTGTATTAACTTGACAGCATTTAGAGATTTCTCACTGAAACAGATGCACTGACTGATCTTCTTTCATTCTAGTGAATATTAATGCCAACATAGATTCAACATAGAAAGAAAAGCTGTGTAAAGGTTAGTGCATAGGTAAAATATTACTTTAATATTATACACGGTCTTTCTTTAACTTTGAGTTTTTCCCCAGTGTGGTAGCCTTTTTCATTGGAAATAATTATAATCAGTACAACTGGCGATACTTTTTAAATACTCATTTTGAAAATCACAATGTAAACATTTCTCAAATAAATTCAGAGGATTTTCAGGTTTTTAACTGCGGTGTGCTGCCAGCTTGCATCAAAATGACAATGGGAGTGGCCCCAGTGCACCAACTAAATTTAGTACACTGATGTAAAAAAAAAAAAAGTATTTCAAAGCATCATTCAAAGATAAACAGACAGTGAGATCAGACTGAGCATACACTGAGGTGTTTAATAAAGTTGACAGTTTCTACTGTTTGGGACTTCACAGGAGAACAAATTCTATGAAAGAGTTGTTTACTTCATTTTATACAGAATAAGAGAGATAACCTAAATTACACATTAAAAGCCAATATTTGTACTTTTGTGAAGAATACAAATTTTGTACAACATCTAGCATAGTATCTTAATTGTTTAATAAAAAGTTCACTTGAATATTTATGATGAAAATAACGTAACACATTCAAGGGAAACAAAAGGTCGATTAACTTCAAATCTATTTTGATTCTGAAACAAATAATGTCATTATTGGCAACAAAGTCCAGCTTGTGCCGCCAAACGGTCTGAGCATTCAAACCGAAAACAGCTTCTTTAGTTAAGTGAACTATCAACTACAAACACTTACCAAACACGTAGTTCTGTTTATAAAAGCAGTGAAGCAAAGCAGTGTACTCTTGCACAGCAAAGTGAAGAAAGTCCTCGACAGAGGTTCATTGATTACCCTTTCCTTTCACATTCATCAGTTGTGCACAACTTGGACATAGACCAAAAGAGCAAAGTGTTATCACAGAGCATTCACCATGCATTTTCTTGTGTGCGTCCTATCTGAGAAGAGGCAGGTCTGGTCATGTTTGGGTGATATCTGCATTGTCTATGCAGATAACTGAGAGAAAGTAAAAGTGGTGTCATTTCTCTTTGGGATAAGGCATTTTCCTAACTGTGCATATAGACAGAGCAACTACAAAATTCCCTGATATGTTATCGAGTGCTAAAATATGTGCTCAACTTTGAGGTGATGCTGCCAAGACAGGCAGTTTTCATTGTAGTCTTTTATTATTGCTATTCTCACCTGCTGTGTTAAACTACATTACATTATGGATTACTATACACCATGTAAGTATGTCTTCCAATATATAAGAACATGTGGAAATTGACATAGGGTATCCAAATAAATAATTTGATGAAATGAATTATACTTAACTTGTACTCCAGTAACTCCCTTCTGTGACACTTTAAGAGGCTAACAGTCTTTGACACTCATCCTCCTAATGCAGACTAAACATGACCTGTAATGACATCATATTCTGTATGTTTCATGTGAATCGGGGGGTTAACTGCATAGATCATTACAGACGTGAGCAACCATGGAGCTGTAGATGGGGGCAGCATAGGTCAGAAACCTCAGAAACACACACAAGAAAAGCCACGGTGAATCCAGAGCAACACCTGTCTTGTACAGCAAACTTCTCATACAAATGTGTGCCTTTCAGCAGTGAGATTGAAGTCAGTCAGTGTGTCTTATTATGATTTGGCTGCTGAATGATTTGTTTCCATGAGGAAGAAGACGAAAACAGGTCACAGCCCCTCCCCCTGCACCTTCAGCTTCAGACTCACCTCTCCTCAGGCTGCACTACACTTACTAATGGGGAATGGCGGTAAGATGACGTTTCTGCAGCCAGTTAATGAAGCGCATGGGTGTTTTTGTACGTAATTATGACCGACATTTCAAATAGACTTACATATTTACAACTACGTGTGGGCGAAGGCGTGATTGGTTTTGTGTGAAGGTCAGCAGCCACTTTTACCACGTCTATGCATTTTGCTTTAATTGCATGAACCAATAGCACAATAGTGGAAATGGTTTGAGAGATGGCGTGCCTTTCAGTCGAGCTGCACGCAATAACAATAGATTATTCCTCGGTGTGGGGCCTGGACCTTGGATTTGAATGGTGGCAGTGTATTCAGCAGCTGCTAACACAGGCCAGCACAATAGGTGAGAAGAAACCCTATTTCCCCTAGCCTTGTGATTATCCTTAAGAAATATGAAAATAGTGGAACTTCAACCTCACAGCATTGTTATTACAATGTCATCAGGACAAACAATCACCACTAAACCACTAAAAAGAGAGACAAAACAAATTGACCATCTGGAACTAAACACACGGGGGTTCATGTTGGCGATTCAGTTTTGAAGAGACTAACATAATAGTAAATATTGACCAGTGAATGATCTACTTTTTTTTAAGGGTGTACTCTTGTAAACTTGGCTGTAAACCACAAAAATATACTTTCCTTGAAAACGGTGATCATACAGTACATTCAGTATGTACTCACACCCTGGTAATATATATTAAAGTTGCTATTTACACAACAAAAGACAATGTTTGGCTCAAATTTTCAATTACACAAACAGAACAGCAAATGTTCATGGCTTTAGATATCGATTCAAGATCCGTTTACATGACTTTAAACTGTAATAAAAGCACAATAAAAAATAATAGCTATGACGAAAGAAATGGTGCATTTGAGTGAATTGTTAGAGAAATCATTGCAACTGTACAAAACAACACAAAAGAATAGCTTTGGCTTATATTACTGATGAACTGTTACACAAACGTGAACATGCTGACTTTCTCACCAGCTCAACTGGGCATAATCTTAATTGCACATTTACATACCCTAAATTTTTAAATTATAAAATGAATAGTTATTGTCATTATTGCAATAAATTCTGCTGCTATCTCGTTTTTACCTCCAACATTAAGGTTTCATGTATTCGCTAAAGCAGTCTCGACTGTTGATTTACTGTATGATCAAAATTCCTCTATAAGGTCAATAAAAGGACCAGTGTGCTGGATTTATGGGGGGGATCTATTGGTCTAGATGTATTAAAGCATTCATAAGTGTGTTTGAATTGGTGTATAATTCATTATACACTTTCCATTTGTACATCAGGACTGGATCTTCTTTCATGTTTGACAAACACAGACAAAACTGTCACATTGAAGTGATGGATCTGTTTGCAACATGCACCCTTCGTGGCTAAACTCTACACAATCCCACACACTGGTCCTTTAACTTCATGTGTGCCTGATCAACCAAGTCAATAAATTAGAAGAGGCCACTTAATGTAAAGAACTTGTGTGGTTACAGCATGATTTTAAAGACAGTTCTCGCAGTGAACATCATATGCATGGGTCCTCAGCCTGAAAGCAACACAACTTTCTTTGATTGTTTGCAGCTTGCAAGCACAACAGCAAAACAGCAACTACATGTAAGTGTCTGACTAGACCAGTGACTAAAGTAATCTACCGCCTATGCTTTAACAATTTTCTTTGAATATCTTTCTTCTGCAGCGTCTCCTGAATTGCACCAAGTACCTGATACCACCTGCTTGTGCATATAATTCAGTCCACCTAGCTGAGTTTTTAATCTTATTGTATCAGTCTGAGAATTAACTTTAGATATGTCCTGACATGTCTTATTACATTACATCACATCTCAGTCATACAAACTGAAGTGGAGTTGAATAATAGCATGACAATTATAGCTGTAAGGACCCTTGCGCTCTCTCTCTTTCTCTCTCTTTCTTTCTCTCTCTCTCTCTCTCTCCCCTCTCTTATCTCCATGTCTAACCCTCCCTCTCTCTGACCGGCTGGTGACTGGAGGCTTGATCAGGACTCTTTATGTCACCCATGCGTCCATGCGCAAGCGCTTGACCGACGGGCTCTCCCTGTCCTCTGAGCCAGCAGGGGGTCTGCCCAGCCCCAGCGGAGAGTGGAAGTCTGGCCGGTGGTCCTCACGATCACTGCCATCATATGAGCTACAAGACGAGCTCAGGCTGTCAGCAGGTGAACGTCCCAGAACTTCCTGTCGGCTGGACCCTTGCTGCGGCTGCTGTGGTGGGAAACCAGATGGGGTGACACGCTCCCGTGGTGGTGAGATAGGCTCAGACTTGATGTTTATGCTCTGGCTGGTGCTGATAGATAGGTTGGAACCTTGAGGTAGGTGACCTCCACCACTGCAGCAAAGATAAGCAGGACATTTTGTTGTTGGTCAAAAACAATGAGAGAACAAATATGAATTGCAATAATGTAAAAAGCCAGGACTGTAGATGTGTGATTCAGTATGATATCACAGAGCACAGTGGGTGTTGCTTTTATGTGAGGGCGTCTGGAGAGTGTGCTTTTGTTTGTAAGTGTGTTACTCACACCAAAGAATTAAGAGCTGCTTGGCCCAATTGATGCTGTTGCCATGCCGACATGGATCCCAGCGAGAGCCCAGGAGAGCTGAAGCCCTGCAGGGAAGAGATCTCTGCACTGCTCAGGGAGTACTCTGTAAAAACAAACGCAACCACACACACTGAGAACTCACTCACATTTCAGTTACAACACTATGTGCCACTGAGAAAAGAGCAGGAACCAACAGCGTGTTGTGCAAATAATCTCAGCCAAAAAGGTTGTTATCAGTCTGGGGGTAGAGCGAGTCCAGACTCACCAGCAGGATTGTAGGAGGTGGTCATGCCTGAGTAGACCAGGCCCTGTGGGGGTAAACTGGGGGTGGTGACAGACACTACTGGAGTAGCCAGCGGCTGGGTGGACTGGGAACTACTTATCCTCTGAGTGTTCTGCAAAAAAACAAAAACAACAAAGAAAATACATTAGCTCAAAATATGGCACTCTGAAAATATCACACTTGGATACTAAACAATGCAAGTACTATCATTTAAAACACTTCATTTACAGCAGTGTTACTCAACTTACAGGCTGCGTGCCAAATCAGCCATATAATGCCAGGGGCCGGCCTCACTAAATAAGACTTACTGATGAGTTTTCATCTCTGCCTAATATGTTTTCAAAATGTAACCACAACATTTTCAGTTAAATGAAGCTGCAGTTACTGAATGAAGCAAAATCATTTCTTTAATGTGATTAATAAGTCAGCTAATCTAAAAAAAAAATGATAATAATAATTTCAAAAGGTATAGTAGGTGAGTTTTGGGCCTTTTACTATTTATTATTTTATCTGATAAATAAGCCAGATGAGTCAATCATTTTTCTCAAGTAGATCTTGCACAAAGTTGAGGATCAATTTAAAGGCCATAAATGACTGTGTTTTTTAAAGTGTTATATATACTGTACTATATTGTGAGGTTGTCAGGTATGTGCACACAATATTAAAAGCTGCCACAAGGTGGTGGTGTAGCTTCATGGCTGTAAATTTTCAGCGCTTTCTCCTTCATTATTGACTGTATTGTTTGAAAAGTTTGTCAAAGCAGATTAAAAAAAGGACACCAAACAATGAAGCGACATCTTCACTATGATTATCCACATATTATTTGATATTTTATTTATACAGAAAAACCTGGAGATAACCTTGGAATAAATTTAGGTGGATTACAGTAAAGTAAAGTTCTAAAGCCGACATCAGTGCAGAATTGCTCATATCCGATTATTACCACAACAAATGCAATTTGTTACAGTGTTATTAATGAGTTTAAATTAGGGGCGCCCTTTTTAGGCGAGCCCAAATCAACAGTGTCCATCGAAAGCACATTTAGGATGAGACATTAAAGTGAGTCAGAGATCAGTTTCCTACTCAAACAACTCCAAACCGAGAGGATGCAAGAGGATAATATAAATCACACATTTCAGTTCTTGGAGTGATATACAGCAGAGCTCCAGTGGTGTTTAGTGCAGTGACTGGCATGCAGTCTGCAAAAACAGAGCTTGGTGTGGTCATGCAGTGAACTCTTCTGTGTGTTACAGATCGACTAATGAAACACAGCAAAAGTTTAGAACAATACTATAAAAATCCCCGATGTTTAACGTAACAAACATATGTGCAGCTGCCAGCAGCTACGTTTGAAGCAGCATTGCATCATGAGCTACAGTTGATGGCTTCCTCGCATTGTTCCAACACTCTCGAGCCAGATGACTTCACCGAGTATCTCACAGAGTGATATCATTTAAGATGATGTAATCCTCTCTGGCCTAAAAAATATAAATGATTTATAATTTACTCATCACTCTTTGAGTTGTAAAACATAAAACTATGGGTATTTTTTTTTTTTTTAATCAAGCATTGATTTGCTCTCTCTGCCCCTCTCTCTCTCACACACATACACACATGCGCGCACACACACGGACACACACACACGTTCACACATAAACTCTGGTGGTATATGACTAACACTGACGTGTTGGGAATAGAGGAGCCAATTTAACAGGCCGAGGCAATTTTCACAGGCCAAACCCAAAGCATGCAGTGATAATGTTTTTGTGGGTTTCTTTTTTTTTTCTAATTTCTTGTTTCTTATCACTGGGAGATCTGAGAGCCAGTCTCCAGTGTGCGCAGTGCCTTCAGTCTAGCATCAGTGATCACCGGAAGCGTGTTCACATTTCAGCCATTTGCCCAGGCATTTCTCGAAACTCACCAAATCCATTTCCTCCTCCTCAGACTGCCCTCAACAGAAGAAAAGAAGAGAGTTACAGAAAAGCAGCAGAGCGGCTATAAATCGCTCAGGGGAAAAGGTGACAGCTATGGGACTTTACAGTAAGACAGACAATAATAAACATAAAATTGCTGATGACCACAGCAATCACTGGAAATCTCACTTTCTTTGCACAAAGCATTTAGATTTTTTTTTTAATTTGCTGGAAATTGATCGTGTCAATCTTTGAACTGAGCGTGGATACAAAACACTTAACCTATAGTTTGTTGAGCTATAAAGTTCCAGTAAGACTTGCACAAACATCAGTGAAGCTAAAAACTACCTTAGAAAAATTAGCGTTGACAAAAAATTGTGAATGTGACACTGAGATCAAATTATAATCATCAGAAATTGAAAATAAAAGTTTCTACACTGTTACCAACAATGACTGTGTGGTAGAGTGCACTTAAAATCCCCCCTGTGCTGGAAGGAAGAGCGAGAAGCCCATTTTCCATCTTTACTGTGCTGTGGGACATACTGTGTCCACGCCGGGGCTCTTAATACCCACACTCAATCAATAGCGGTAGGAAGACACGACAAGGGCGACAAGATATTATCTGGCTCACACCCTGGGCCCCTGATTAAGTCTTCATCTACACTCTGTCACACTGAGATGTGATTAATTTAATACCATTATGGCCTAATGACAGGCTGTCTGCAGACCTGCCACAGCCCACGCCCTCAACAGCCTCTACCAGTCGGAAATGCTTCGTAGGCTCAGACAGAACAGAACCGACCTCCCACCCTGCGCCTAAGCTGTTTTAGACCTCTTGCAACATAACCTGTCCTACTCCTACGTATTCCACATGTAGACACAGTATCACACAGTTGTTTAAACACTGCTCCAGGCCAGCTGAGGCTCAGCAAAGGAGGAGCAGCCACAGTAACCAGAGGTTTATTTACAAAACACACCGTTTTTCTGGAAAGGCTCCTGTTACTGACACCACAAACAACACACAGAGGTGAATCTGTGTATTTGCTGGCCACTGCCTTTAAATCCCCCACTTGCAGTTTTCTGAATGTTGATTTATGTCTCGGAGGGTCTGCTTGAGCCTCAGGTGTCTGCTAGGGTCAGGGCCCCCTGCAACTTTATTATTTTGTAAGCCTCAGATTAAATGTGAACAAATGAGGGAGGCTGCAGATTCTAGGTTTCGGCCCACATTTGAACTGAAGTGAACACAGCTCGGACAAAACCTGCACACTACCACTACCACACTGAGCCCCATTTCTCAGATAAATAAAGTCCTTAGTGAGGTGGAAACCTAAGTTGAACACCACGCTACGTTCTGTGATAACATCAAAAACATGTTTAGGCAAAATCCGGGCAAAATGTTCTGCTGTGAAAGTCTTGATAAAGACACCAAACAAAGCTCGACTCTGCCCTGCAGCGGAGATATTTAAAGGTTCTTCAGCTGGTGATACTTGTGTGCAGTGGTGTGCTCTGTACTCACCAGTGGGGGCATCATCCCTTTGCTTGATGGAGGGATAACAACCCTCAGGTCTGGCTTGCGGCTTCCCATTCCCATGTTCCCTCCAGGGGGTGGCGGAGACTTGGTGGGCATGACTTTACCCAGGCCATTGCCACTGGGTGTGCTGAGGAGGCCCGGAGAGCCCCTGGGGTTAACAAAACCATTTCCTGCAGATGTACACAGCAACAGAAACACATCATCAAACCATGCACTGTGACTGACAACACTCCCAGTCATCAACCAAACCTCTTGCACTGTGTTGTTTTCCAGCTTGCTGCAGCATGCAGCGTTAAGTGTTTCCAACCCTCTGGGAAGTTTTAATAGACTGGGATAATTATCCTGCACATTTACAAAAATAAAATGTCCATTTCAAAATTGATGAGCCCTTTATTTTTACTGTGAATGATTACATCAAAGCCAATTCCTTGCATCTTGGGACGAGGAGAAGTTCACTGACAAATGTACTGTGACTGCTTAAAAGAAATAGCTGAGGCCATTATAATTGAATAAGAACAATAAAATGTTGTTCTTTGTTGTTTTTCACTGTGCACACAAACAGACGCAACGTGCTAGACTCCCCCCACCACATTCACACCTAGGCATGATCATTAGTCATTTCCTTTTCTTAAGAACAATTCAGCTTATTTTAGGAACTTATTTTCTAGAGTCCCAACAACTTATTTTAGAAACACCCGCTCCTTCTTCGCACTGGACAGCAATCTCCTGAAAAGGATGAAAAGATTCACTGGGTTTGGACAGATTAGCAAATATTAAATGTAAGTGTTATAAACAACTGTTAAGGCATCTGTTTTAACACAGTTTTCAGCTAAAAACATTTTCCTTAAGAAATGGGTTTTTGTTAGCTTGTCAATCAAAATAAATCATTCCAAACAAATTTCTAGATCACCATAAGCCATCTGTCTCTATTAAGTATTTTAAAAAATACATGCTTCATACAAAGATGTGTTCTTCCCATTTCTGTCGAGCTACAGTACCTTATTTTGAACTGCAAGACACTGTATGACTCATGTGCACAAGATCTGCAGCGAGATTCTGCAGATTCCACACAAAAGCGCTCTGATAAAAACGGAGCGCTGGATTCTTATGAAAACAATAACCAAACAAAAGTAATATTTCAAGTGCACTCGAAGCTTAACCTAGATTTATTTTACGTAAGTCTGAATAAAAACAACGCTTAAAGCAAAACACACGCAGAAATCCTAAAAACAAGGGGAAGAAAGAATTAATGGTATCTAGCACTGCATCAACAGATCAGTAACGCTTCAACAAGTTGCTGATTTCTCTATTGTGTTCAGTTTATCCCAGTGAAACACAAAGTGTGTGTTCAACGAGTAGGCTCTTGCATAGGAACATAATGGAACAATAGCCCGTCTGAGCACAGATAAGGGCAGCAACAATTCAAGGTCAAATAAACAGTTATGAAGTGCACAATAGTATCTCACCACTGAATCAACAGTATATGCAAGCAGCTACTGCCATCAGCTCTGGCTTTGATCATACAAGACTATGCTGCTGCAAGACAACAATGTTTACAGAATTAGCAGATTAAATGTCCAAAGCCCTAAAAATAGCAAGCCTGATTAGGAGTCATTCAGTGGGAATGAGGAGTAAGTGCAAATGGAATTTCATGCAAAGGAATGGATTTCAATTTGGAAATTTGGCAAATAGAGACATCTCTGATAGCGATCGATGAGCTTTGATATTTTGCTCCGACAGAGGTCCTAAAGCTGATAAAAACAACACAGCGGCAATAACAAAGGCCTTTTTCACAACAGAGGTTTGTCTTGTAGCATTTGAGGACAACCTTCTCAGCCAAAATTGTCTGACATAACACTGTTTTAATAACAATGCCTTGTAATAAAATATCTAAATGTAATCTTTGTTTTTGTTTAGTTTGCTTTCATTTTCGTATCATGTCAAAAACATTACTTAAAACACAAGATTGTAAGACACCACTGTATATCAAAAAAATAAACCAATACATCTCCTGGAAACGCATTTATTATTCAATTATGTGCCTCATTTTAACATAAAATAGCATATTTTAATGCAAACTGTGCACCAAAAAATATGACATACCGCACACCTGGTGTTTATTCTTAAGTAAATAGCTAACTTATAGTGAATATTTCATATATGAACAGGCCTTTTTCTGTGCCCTATTTACACTATTATTAGCTAGTCTGGTTACCCTTTAATAGGTGTTAAACATGGGCAAACCGATGTCATGAAATGTGTGTACTGAATTTTCACATATGATGATAATGTTTGTGGGTCAAACTGCCCTGCATGCTTAATGTTCTAATTATGTCTTTATTGTACTGACTTTAATTTTGTTCACTGGCTTTTTTGTGTAAAAAAAAAAAAAAAAAAAAAAAAAAAAAAATTTTAAAATTTTTTTTTTTTTTAAAACATACAAAAAGTGATTTTTAAGTTTTATTTTATTTTCTTTTTTTTT